>AYEL01052616.1:0-12529 GCA_000484575.1 Olivierus martensii
ATTTAAATGAAAATTAAGCGACATTTCACTTTTTTATTTTTTGCTACTTAATTAGGTTTAATTTGTAAACAGTCGCAGATCATTAACATCGAATATCCACTAAAGGGGCTGGGATTTCAATAAAAATTCCAGATATCGAGAGTTGATTATATTTGCAATTTTGTAGCCTATTCATTATCTACAGGGGGCGAAACGTGCTCGGGGCAAAATGTAGGGGGCGAATTGTCGGAGGCGAAATGCAGGGGGCGAATTTTCCGTAAACTTATAAGCAGACGACATTTGATGAAACGCTTGAATCTCCATCTAGCGATCTTAAAAATAAAAGCAAATTTTTAACTAAAACTAAAAGCTCATCATAAATCCTAGCTTTATTATAAATATATACTAATTGATTATAATAAAAATTATTTTATTTCTCAATAATTTGATACAAATTTGATTCATTACAAAGATCACGCGACATAATCAAAAATTCGAATCTTAGCATGAGAATCTCCTCCGGATTCGGAGTCGAAAAGAATCGATTCTTGCGACTCCAGATTTCAATCTAGCACATCATTACTATCTATATATTAGTACTAGAGGTTTATTCAATTGGAACAATATTTACTATAGTTATCGTGTGACGGATGGACAACCGAACAAACTTAATTCATATGCCTGTTTTTATTCCATTTTTGAATGGAAACAGTCAAAAACGAATTGATTTTATCGGATTTTTGTCTATTAAGGAATCATATTATTCGAAAATTACGAAAATTATCAAATTTTTAAAAATATCTTTAAAATATTTTTTATTAAAAAGATTGATAAATGAAAAAGCTTAAAAAGTTATTTATTTATTTAGAGTTTAAAATAAATATAATAATATTTAAACTTTCATTTTTGTATATTTACAATTATAGAGATATTCTGAAAAACTCATCAGTCGATGTCACTGCATCATATTCGGAAGTTTCCATTTCGCAAGTTTAAAAAAATCGGAATTTTTTCTTCGTTTCAACAATACATATGCATATATTATAGAAATCATTTAATTATAATATATAGTAAATTTAGTCAATTAATAATTTAATTTCGTGTATCATCAAATTGCTTCAATTTTGTTTCGATACATTTCTTGTATCAAATTGTTTTAAACAAAGAGTTCTTCAGACTTATATCCTTTTTAAGTTGAAGACAATTTTTAAACTTATTATTGTCATTCTCTGATCCCAGAAGCCATACATTGTTAAGTGGCTTTATTTGTGATCAGGTTGATTCTTTCGTCAAATGTTAGGACGTAGGTATTACGGATTTTTTTATAGTGTTCTGTTTGTACAGTATTTCTTTCTTTTACCAAACTTTTTGTGGTTTACTAAAGAAAAATACTGTTTATCTTGACATCACAGTTTTTAGACCTAGATAACGAGAATGGTTCTTAAATTTGTTACATTTTAATCATATATAAACACGCACAATACTCTTTACAAGTTAACTTTCTTCTACTTATATAGATATATAATTTTATAGTTAAGTTGTGAATTTAAACTTTAATTAACACATTTTATTTTTGAAAATAATTCTTTAACATAAACATGCAGTAAAATTGAATATCATTAAACTGAAGACTGAGATATTTACTCTGTTGGTCTCATTAACTTGGATAACCAGAAAAATCCATTTGCGGTTGTTCAAATCTTAAAACGAAAAAAAATCAATTTTTATTCTAAAAATTATAACTATATTCTATAGTTATATATTATATAAAAGAAGTAAAGCAAATTAAATCTGTTTTAATAAAATTAATTAATTTTTATAGTTAAATTTAGAATTTTTGAATTTTTTATTACAACAAGTGACATGTTTTCCCTTTGTTGGCGTATTATAAGAGAATGGAGCAAACAGATTAATCCATTAATAAATGATCTAATTTCAAATTAAAATTAAAGAGATTGATTTATTATTATTTATTATTGATTTTGGACTTAATAATAATTAAATCGCGATTTTGCTATTCGTAATCAATAAAAAATGAATTTTTTAAATGTCTTATTAGCAGTTTAAAACTTGATGATGTTAATACTATTCTACAGGTAATAACGAATCTCAAGTAAGTTTTATGGAAAAATTTTCTCATTAAAACTTTGCATGTTGCTAATTAGATACTTAAATTTAGATTCATGGCTATGAACGAATTCGCAAGTTAGACAAAGTTACTTTAATAGTATCAAATGTTATTACGTAGTTGAGATGTTATCCTTACGTATATTCTACTCTTCTAATTAAGCATATTATAATTATTCTGTTAATTATTGAAAAGTTGGATTTGTTTTATCTTCAGTTTGTGCTCCTTAAGTTACTTTAATTAATATTAAATGTGATAAACCAAAAAATTTTTTTAAATAAATCGGAATCAGTGAAATTATATAACTAATTATAAAGTGATTTACTTTAATTCTGTTCAGGAAAATTCGAATATTTTAAGAACAAAATTAGCATTTTATAGTTATATAATATCGGATGAATATTTAAGATGAAAATAAAATATTCTGCAGTTTAGCTACCTTAAGAATTTTATTTTATTTTTTAACTTGTCACGAAAGTTAATTAAACAGCGAGACAAAACGAAAAAATCTCTCTAATTATTTCTTAAAATAACCATCCAAAATTCAATTAATCAACTTTATATCTAATAAAGTAGATTTCAGTTTTTCGTTTATGATAATTAATTGGATTATGGTACAAATACTTTACGAAAATATCGAGTTAGGTGCAAGATCGGAAAATTATGATAAAGTGATTTAACAGATAAATAAATAAGTAGGCAAGTCTTCTTAAAATAAAACTGAAGGCATTATTTATCACATTATTCTATGGAGATTCGCGAAAATAAATTTTTAGAACGATATAATTACTATATTCGATAACTGCGTTAAAATTAATTGTATTTTTAGATATTACTCTTCAAAAGACTTTTTAAATTTGAATGAATTTATGATGTTTTCTTGACAGATTGAAACAAAAACATATGTTTCAAAATTTGCGATTTTTATTTTAATTCACTCAAATGATATAGATTTAGAATTCTTTTTAATAATTTATGTGAAATCATACGGATGAATAACATAAATATAATTTGTTTTAAATTATATATTTAAACCATTAGGACGATATATGCAAACACTCGTCATAAGGATTGATAGATCATCAGTAAATATTATATTTATGAAATTTTTCAACTGAGAATGAAATGAAAAATTCACATAGTAATAAACAAGCAGTTTCGAAAAGAATAATTGTTTACTTTCTGTATATGTTCTCCATTTTGGGATTACTAAAACATCATCAAAATATCCTTCAATGTCGAATAAAAATCTGCTAAATTGTTTAAAAATTATTAGAGTTACAAAGTATATAGATACACGCAGAAATATAGACGACGAACTTGTAAATAAACTTAATAAAACATCCCTAGGTTGACTAAAAAAAATAAAAATAAAAATTTCAATAATTTCGTTTCAGTTTAAAGGTGTATTTTATGGAATTTCGATTAAATAAATTGGTAAAGATTATTCTTTTTTGCTTTAGGTTGCAGTAAGAGCCTTAGGATAAGGAAGAATGAACATGTAAAGAGAAAGAGAAAATTGGCAGATGTTTGTGACGTTTCTGAGCGATCGTTGTTCAACTTATTTATTGTTTATTTTGTATATATATCTATTCTATGATTTGAGATAAAAGAAACTTCTGGACGATTTCACTGTTGATGTCACATCTGGGCAATTCCAACTTCTGGCCATACCACTAAAAGAGATTTCATTGAAAGTGACAATAACGTTGTTGTATCGAGTGACCAGAAGTCTATTTTGGACAATAACTGTCTCCATTGGTTATGAACAGTTACGATGAAATCATTAAGAACTGTCACTCTCACTCGAATCAGATTCACTTTTATAAACTTTTATAATCTTCTAATAAAATGTAAGCGATATATTTATGATAACCTAAACATAGTTTTCGCTAAATCTATTAAAACTTTATTCACTTTAATTACTGGTTAACACCTTTGTAATAATAATAGGAAAACAATTAAGAATTGTTGAATTGTTGAATTGAGACTATCTCTTAATATATGCGGTGCCAAATTTGATTAGTGCGCTTCAACAAGTGAGATTTTTTTATTTTTTATTTGCAAACCCTGTGAAGCGTTGGCAACTGAATTTCGAGGATTATAGTCTACATAATTACAGCACTAATAAATTTATTTATTTTTTAAATTCTGTTAATATTACGACTTTTGTCATCTAATTGTTATATTTTAAATTGTTATTAATAAATTTAGCGTGAATGGCAATTACCTAATAATAGCCATTACAATATTATATAGCCAGCCTTGCCTTCCTAATAATAGTCATTACAATATTATATAGCCAGCCTTGCCTTCAGTTCCTCTCCAGTACTCGATGTCTACGGACATGCAATTATTTTTAATAAAATTTATGCAGTTTTGTAAAAAAAATACTTTTTTGTGAAAAATAAATTTTAATTCTTACTATAAATTTTTAAATATCTATGCATATTCCTCAATGATTTAAAGTACATATAGTGCAATATAGATACGTTTTGAGAGAGGAAAAAGCATACATGTTTATAATTTGGATATATTCCAGGATACATTATGATTATTCTCATTGGTGTTTTAGTTTGATTAGTGCTGTTTTGATGTATGCGATGTATTGCGAGAATTTATTAACCGTATTGATCAAGGGATTCCTGTATACCAATAAATGAATGATATATTTAATAATTTATGAAAAGTAGTACATATCATAAATATTATAATAGATATTATAATTATTAAATTTTATTAAAAATCTATTTAATTTTTAGATGAATATTTATGTTTATATAAAAACTCCCATGTAATATTTTAAATGAACTTGTTAGAAGTTTCAATTAGGGCCTACTATATGAATTCTATTGATACGAATAGGCACAGGAAAACAAAATTGCGTGTTGTATTTCATGAATTAATGAACAAAATTGATCAGGTTTTTTTTATTTTTGTGGATTTTAAGAACAAATTTCCTTTTTTTTTGATGGGTGTATGAAAAAATTGGCTATCAATGCATATTTAATAGAATGCTTTTTACCAATGGAAATTGCGATCATTTTTTTTCAAAAAATATCTTTCAAACGTGTATAATAATAATCTTATGCATGTGCGACAAATAATTTTAATAATATCGATTTTCAAAATCTCTAACTGCTGTCATTTCACAATGGAATCACATAAGAACCTTTAACAAATAGTACTTATATACGGAGGCGGACCGTTAACTTTGGGGGCCCTGGGCTAACACTGTTTGGAGGCCTACTAAATTAACCTAACAGTGAGAGTTTCGCTAAAAACTCTACTAACACGCTTTAGAGGAGTTAGATTTACACTCCCATATTGTCACATTATTTGCATAATTAACAAATGACAAAGTATATTTTGACTTTACCGACTACCGACAGAGCTGATAGAGCCGTATTTACTTTTTACTGCCATTTAAAACATTGATATTTGATATTTTATTCAAATCGAATAGTGTTGCAAACCAACGATTTGAACTTTATCTAGGTACAAAAAAATTTTGTATAATTTATTTTTCTTAAATTTTTTATTTAAATTGTTTTATTATTATTATTATTTTTGACCACGAAGGAGGTCCTTTGATTGAACGGGGCCCTAGGTTGCAGCCCATAAAGACCATGCCTAAATCCGCCCCTACTTATATAGCTTGGGAAATATGGGAAAATCTCCTGAAATTTCAACCTATAATGAATTGATGAACGGATATATGGAAAAAGTAACTACAGTACAATCTTTTAGAAACTAATATAATATCATTTTAAATAGTTTCAAAGATATTGATATTTTAACGTTTAGAATGGCGGCCATCTTGTAATGATACCAAGATGGCTGCCATTAATCCCAAAATTTATAGGCATGTATTTTAGATAGTAAGAAATGATACCTTAAAATTTGAATGTTATATACATGCATACATACATACCTAAATATATATATATATATATTAAGTTACTTTACGTTAATCAATTTAAAAAGAAATTTGCCAATCTGTTATTCATTATGGTAATAAGTAACTTATTGAAAATGTTATTCAGTCAAGGAATGATGATTTTACATTATCAGCGAATTGAATACAGTAGAGCGTCGATTACCCGAACGTCGTTTAACCGGAACGTCGCTTATCCGAACGTAATTTTCAATTGTGATATGCAATAGGTCTCCGCCAATACTCCCGCCCTACAACTGTAGGGTAGGAGAATCTAAGCTTCCGTTATGCGCAGTGACTGTATGCGGAAACAATCGACAATTAAACTACTGTATATATATCTAATTAATATATTTAATATAATAATAATAAATTAGACCCATCCTGAATCCTGCTAAGCTGCCTCAAAGTGGCAGAAGAGTGTACATGGGCAGAATTTGCGATGCAAGTCAGAAATTTTATTTCTAAATACCCTTGGTCCCAATTAGTTCGGATAATCGACGCTCTACTGTACTTAAATAAGCATTTTATTTATAACTTCGCTTTTTTTATATTCTTTAAATATGTTTTAAATTAAGAAAGATTTTTTGTTAATATTTGGTAAGTCTTTATTAATGTTCTCCTAATAGAGAAATACCTCCTTAATAAACTAACAAGTAAGTAAAAAAAGAACAAAGATATCTATAAAAATACATTAAAAGCCTACACAGAAAACGTTAATAGAATGTACAGGATTGTGTAAAATGTTTTTTATACGATAAAATGTATAAATATATTTTATTTATTTAAGTGTGATTTTTTTTTGGAAATATATATTGTATATATTTCGTGAAAAATCACATTTAAATAAAATATCATTTTATTTATTTAAGTGTGATTTTTTTTGGAAATATATATTGTATATATTTCGTGAAAAATCACATTTAAATAAAATATCATAATATATTATTTACAAGCAATATGTCAATCTAACCGAATACAGTATTACATTTTTGAAGAAACAATGAAAAATTGAAAATTTTAAAAAATCAGAAATGATCAGTTATTATATTTAGAAATCAATATTAAATTTTATATTTTTGACGAATGTTATTTCTAGAAGTGAAACAATAGCAATTTTGCAGGTGAAATGCTGTGGTGTCTATTAATAATGCTATAAAACAATTATGACCAATCTGCAGCACGTACGCCATATAATAGCATGAAGAATATTTGAAGATAGTACATTTTTATTTATTTATAATTATTATTTTTATAAAATAATAATAATAATAATAAGATAAATGTATAGTGTGTAGGGATATATCACTGTGCTTGTATGAATGCGTGTTCTATACATTGATTGTTGCCCACCTTTTCGTAATAATGATGTTGAAGATAATAATATAGATGAAGTTGAGTTTAATGAAAGCTCTGACAGCATTTTACTTCAAGCGTAATATAAATTGGCAATAATTCGTTTGCATCGTGCCACGCCGCCTAGTACCCTAATAATGCACTTAATTGCATTATTAGAATGAATAATTTTGTTAAATACTACGCCATACACTTACTAATATTTAGAATATCTCACGAAAATGGTCGACCACCACTGCTGTAAAATTTAGTAAGGATGATTTTTAACAGGATATATATTCGACGTAATTTTTATATTAAATTGGAGAATGGAGATATAAAAATAAAACTGATTAGCTAAATTTAAGTGATGTAATAAGATACCATCTTCAATTTACGATTGTGCTGCATCACATTTTGTTTGTTAAAATAGCCATTTTAAAGACGGCTTTTAAATGTAATAAGCAGCTGTGGAATGGACTAATCATCTATTTTTCAAATTTGTTCTTTATTTTTGAATGGTTAAAAAAGGAATTAAATTATATGACATAATGATTCAATGTAATATTGAATGCCATAAAAAAATCTATCAAATACTTCCATAATTATTACAAGAAAATCTCAAAAGATATTGAACGTTCATCATTTTTCAACGTATAAAATTGTAGAATTAATTAATTTTATTCCCAAATTAGCTTTAATATCTTGATCATCCTGTTTACTTTTGTAGAAATCAATAAAATATTTCAAAAGTTGTTAGAAAGAAACCTTTGAAACTTGACTTGTCCCTCAGTTTAAAATGATTGAAGGCAAAGAATATGTTTTCAAGATGATTTTCATTTAATAGACCTTCCTGCTAAGTGTGATAAAAATCCAATAAGTATTTCAGGATATATCAAGAGAGTATCTCAGATATTGGAATGTCCGCCATATTTAAATGGTTGATGCTAGAAGGTTAAATGGTCTATTCTCCGTAACTGCTTTATTCTACTTCGATGTTTACTTTTAAAGCAGGTTATCACTAGTAAATTTCATGAAAATATGCCAATTAATTTAAAAATCATTAGCGAGAAAACAGACACACACGGACAGATATTAAACGGTCAATTTGATGATCTCATAAGCTTTATTTTCCTTCGAAATGTATAAAAAAATAATAATCATTTAAAATTATTGTTTTAAACTGTAAAAAACTCAAAAACTTATTTAAATTTTTTTTATAAAAGCATTTATGAGAACAATAACCATTATGACATTTCTCGTTGAATATAAAATTAATGATTATTAAACGGGTTTAGCAACGGGTGTGTGTGCACGAATACGACTTAATGGAAATTTTCTTAATTTAAGTTTATAAATTAAAATTTTAATATCATTTCTGACTAATTACGTAGAAAACAAATCTAAAATGCAAAATAGCGCATTTATTCCATTTTAAATTTAACTCATGAACATCAAATAAACATATATCTCTAAATGTAAAAATAAATTTAATAAATGATAATTTTTTAAAAGAATTTTATAAGCAAAAATAATAAAATTTGAAATATATATAATTATTTTCAAATTTAAAGAAAAAAAAATATTTTTAAAACACAATTACATTTATAAATATCAAATCAAATTTATCATATAAAAAATAAAAAAGTAAATAATTTTTATTTTTTAACAAATCGATATGTTTTTTTAAATAATCTTATATATATCTATAAAAACTGATTGCATTTTTAAATTCATAGTTTTTAAATCAATCATCAATAATAAATGATGTTATTAAATTTATAAATCATGAGATTATTTGTATAAGCTGAAATAAACTACTACAGGTTAACTTCTAGCATCATTCGAAGCTTGAGAACCTGCATTTAAAAATGGGCGAATGTTTAAACTTCGAAGATTTCTCCTTAATAACTTTTGAATTATCTGATTGATTTTTATAAAGTTTGGCAGTGTAGTCAGGCCATTAAAGTGACTTCGAAGAAAGATTAATTATTGCTACAGTTTCATTCGTTTAAAATGGCAGTCGTTTAAACTTCTGAAGCTTCCATGTAATAACTATGGAACTATTTGATAGATTTTTTTTAATAGCATTCAACATAAAGGTTATGTCATTAAAAATGCTTTTGTTGGCAAATTTTAACTCACTATCTTTAATCATTTTAATAGAAAATAGATTCAGAAAGTCGAGTATCAAAAATTTTAAAAATCATGTATAAAATTCAACATAAATTTTCAAGTCTAGATTTGATGGTTTCTATGGTTTCTATATATGAAAATGTCATAATTTCATAATATTTTCATCATATTCATATTTTATCCATATATTATATTATCTTGTTAAGGTGCAGTGATGATAGAAATTTCTGTTCACATGATACTCTACATTATTTATAAGTTACAAGAGTTTTGACTGCATTATATTATGATTTTGAATTCATTTATAAAAATTAAATAAATATCCTTTCTTTTATTTTATTCAATATGATTTTATAATTGATTATCCTAAATAATTTTTTAAATGTTAATTAATAAAAATGCATCAAAATGTATTGATAAAATCCTACATATATTTATTTATAAATTTAGATATTTTTCTCTCATTTTTTACTTTCAAAATAAATAATTAATAAGATTAATGATAAATAAAACAGTATTACATTTCACATGATATTCAATTTCTTAAGATTATGCTGAAGACTGAAGTTAAAAAAAATTTCTAAAATTCTGTGAATAGTTATTCACAGAATATTTCTTAAATAAGATAAAACATTTGATATGATTTTAGAAATTTTTTTTAACTTCAGTCTTCAGCATAATCTTAAGAAATTGAATATCATGTGAAATGATCTTAAGAAATTGAATATCATGTGAAAGATAAAAAGAAAAGATAAATTAATATAACAGCTATGATATAACAGGTAAAATTTGAGAAGTTATAATAATGAAACAAGTTAGTAAGGATCGATAAAGCTATCATATGGTCCTTTCCCATAACCCGACTTCGATTACTTTCAATAGGATAGTCCTCTGATATGTTACATTAATATATGCAAATTAATTCGTTTAATAATTACATGAGATAGCGTTCTGATAATCAGAAAACAGCCGGAACTAAGAAATAAATATGTTTTGTTCTTCCATTCTGGAATGAAAAGAATCAACAAAGCAAAAACTGGTATGATGATATTTGTCTAAAAGAAAATCGTAAAAATTCCAACTGAAATATTTTAATATGCATTTCATATAAATAGCTTTTAAAAATGAATAAACAAACAATTTTAAACTACTTTTTTCGTATATTTTCCGTTATGAAATAGTTGAAAATATAGAATTAGAAATTCTGATGCTGAGATCACTTTAACTGCTTAATCTCTTTTTATTGTATAAAATTTGATGAAAATTTAATAATATATGCAAACATTGTTAGGTGATATTTCAGAAATTTAGCTTTCTATAATTTGTAAATAACTGAAGGTATGAGATCAAAAATTTTAGTGTTGACAGCAATCTTCAATGATATGACCTTTCTATTGATTTTATAAAAAAAAAACATAATAAATTGATTCAAAAGTTATTAATGGAAGTTACATATACAGTATTACGGTTTTATAAACTTCATTTTCCCTTTTTAAGAAATTAGATAAAAAAGTTAATAAAATTAAATTAAATAATTATCATGCATAGTACACAATAGTGCTGTATGTTATTTTGTTTGATCCGTTCTATAATTATTAAAAATATACGCGATAGTTCATTTATTTTATTGATTTGTTCTATAATTGTTATATCTATTCTAAAATTAACTTTTGGTAAAAAATTAAAAATGGTTTTTGAAAGACAAAATACTCTGCAATTCTTTTACTTCAAATTCCACTTTTTATTGATATATTTTTGAAAAGTTTAAATTTGGATCTTCAACTAGCAATACTTGGCTTTTTTATTAATCTTATATGATTTTTAGTTTATTTAAAGATTCCGTGATATATATAGAGACTAATTTTTGATACTTTTTTTAGTTCAAATTCCAAAAATTCCAGAATAATCGCTAAGCCACTTTTCTACTGGTCTTTATTCGAGAGCTTTATTCTGAAACTCCTGTTTAAAAAAAAAACTTCTTTCTTAGAGAATTCTTACGAAGTACTTTTAACGTTATTTATTTACTCTTTTATTCTGAAACATCTCTTAGAATGGCTCTTCTAGAACGATCCTTTCACTAAGCAATTATTTCCTTTGATTACTTTCTTCACTCAAACAATTTTATTAAGAAATTCAAGAGCCTTACATTAAAAGAGTCATTCAAGGATTATGTTACCTTCTATTTACTTTATACACAAAGAAATTCATTCACATCCATTCTTCATTTTAGACGAAAATTTTTACTAGTTGTTTTAATAAATCGTATTAAATTATTTATAGGGCTAAACGATCAATATATTTAAAAGTACATTAAAAATTATTACGATCGAATTATAATAAAATTAGTTTAATATTTTTATGCTTTTTTGAAGTTGCAGTTAATTGATATCCAACTGACACAAATCCAATTTTAACTACAGTACTTCAAAAGTCATAGAAATATATGCTCGCAATTGTTAGCGATCAAGTTGACTCTTCTATTTAAATGCTATCCATTCAATTGTCGTATACAGAATTCACAAATTTTTCAAGTGCTTGAAAGAAGAACTACCTCTTACGGTTATATCGATCCGTTTATCAATCTTTAAATGAAATTATTGAAAAGGAGACAATTTATTGAAGTCGAATAATGCCAAATTTTGTCAAAATTCAATTTAACATGAATAACGTTTATTTTTACAGACTGGTAAGCACGCATACACACAAACTTTATTGAAACGTGCTAATAAAATTATTTAGTTTAGCAAAAGTGTGCTTATAATATGGATTTTTCGTTAAAATATTGCGAAATAAAAATTAAATTTTTAACGAATATAAACTAATAAAAACAGTTCACGTTTTTGATTAAAGTAAAAAATAAAATATTATCTAGCTTTTAAAATTGTTCTAACAATACAGATTTCAATCTATATTTATAAGAATCGAGCTTGAAATCTCATCGTACAATAAAAAAATATTTTCTCCTAAAGAAAAAGAAAAATTTCAGTTTTTTTTTTTTTCTTTACTATTTTTTA
>AYEL01052617.1:0-24977 GCA_000484575.1 Olivierus martensii
TAATATAAAATTTATTAATGCTACGCATTATCTAATGTTTTAATTTTTTAATTCATTCAGTTGTTATAATTTTAGTTTATAAAAGAAATTAAAATTCCGAATACAATATTTGATAATTTTATTTACATTTTCAGACAGCATTTAAAATAAACAAACGTTTGAAGCATATAACTCCAACATTTTATTTTAATTTTAATGATTTTCAAAAGCGGATTATTTAATATTAACCAAACTTCATAACCATATCATCCTCTATCGTTATTATTTCAAACTGAAGTGTTTAATTTGATCGGCTTCTCCTTTTATCTCAAAGACTGAGCAGACAATCAACATTTAAAGGAAAATTATCATAAAAACAGTTTTAAAATTTTATTTAAACTAAATAGTAATTAGTTGTACTGCAAAAACTTATTTATTTTTCCGTTTTTATTTGTTGATATGAATAGAATTGCCATATATGAATATTTAAAAATGTTGAAATATTAAAGAAAATGCGCTTTTTCGTTTTTATTTGTTGATATAAATAGAATTGCCATATATGAATATTTAAAAATGTTGAAATATTAAAGAAAATGCGCTTTTAAGTGCGGATTTAGTTTGATGTCTTTCAATATTGTTATTCGTTTGCGGATGAATGCATGAACGTAAATATATCTAATTAAACTAGAGGAATAGTTATTTATTTAACAACAAAATATTTGTTTAATCTCGGAAAATTGTTATTTATTTAACGTATGAAACGATAATTCCGTTAAGCGTTAACGAATATAAGTATTAAGCAATTGTAAGTATCATCAAAATGAAAATTTTCTACAGAAATATATATTTTTTTTTTTTTCAAAATAATATTAAGGGAAAATATTCTTTATTTTTGAAGAAAACTTTTTCATCAAAATGAAAATTTTCTACAGAAATTTTTTTTTTTTCAAAATAATATTAAGGGAAAATATTCTTTATTTTTGAAGAAAACTTTTGTTTAGAATGTTATTTTTATTTTTTTGAAGAAACATTTGTTTTTTTCCCATGTTAATTGTTTTAGATGGTTTTAGATCTTGATTATGGCTTATGTGACAAAGCGATTAGTCTTGTTAGTAACTTATTAAATATTTGTTTTTTTCCCATGTTAATTGTTTTAGATGGCTTTAGATCTTGATTATGGCTTATGTGACAAAGCGATTAGTCTTGTTAGTAACTTATTAAATAGAGAAAATAAAATCAAAACCAATCACAAATATCACATAATCTAGTTAATAAATATCATATTGTACTGCAAAACTATCAAATGATAAATGTAATTATTGATATTAATAATAAAAAAAAAACTAATCTAGTACTTATGTGTTTTGTTTCGTTAAAAATATTTGATAATAATTAAATTTATTATAAGTTACGCGAATTTCACGAATAATTTAAAATAAAGAAAAAAAGATAAAATAAGTTTTTACTTTATTCTTTGGTAATCCTTTTATACTAGTTACACTTACATCGATTTGAAGAAATAAATCTTTTCGATTCGAGCCAGTTTAACCGATAAGATACAATCTCTTCGGAGATTCTAGAGAAAATAAAACAAGATTTTTTTTCGTTTCGATTTTTCAAGATAAAATTTCGAAATTTTGTCCATCGATAACAGGTAAAATTTTCGTTATAGTGCTTAAATATGTTATTCGTTAGAATAACATATTTAAGCACTATAACGAAAGAGTTAGACTAAGCGATTCTGAGCTAATTGGACATATTTATAGCTTTAGTTGAATATTATTCTGAAAATTTGTCATCGCAAATTTAAATAACGGACAAGTTATATGACGTAAAAATTAATTTTGATGAAAAAATTATGAAAATATGTTGAAAAAAGTACATTAAACAATATAAATTTTAATCAGTGTTTAAAATTATTATTAACTTATGCTCTTTGTGTCTGTATAAATTAATATAATATGAAGTACAATAGTTGTTCTTAGTGTTATAATAAATTAGTTAAATCATATAAGTTTTTTTTTTTAATCACGTCTGCATGTTTGTAGTATCGCGCTATTAAAAAACTCCAAAAGTTAACTCGTAAATTCTTTTTTCATGTTGAATTGAATTCTAAAATTGTGCCAAACAATTTGGGAACGTGACGATACAGATATTTTGTATAAAGTTTGGATCGTGACGCATCAGAACTTACACACAAAAATAATTTTGGAAAATTTTTACTCATTTTGTGCTGATGTTTTAAACTTCTATATAATTTATTCATTTCTGTAAAATATGTATAATTCTAGAGATGTTTTGATTCGATTTCTCACGTCTAACAAAATGTTTCAGCATTGAAAAAATTATTTAGATATTTTTAAGATAAATTATTTATTTATTGTCGTTTTTAATCATTTTTTTAATATCCTGAAAATTATATAAATTAAATAAAAATATGCAAATAATAAAAGAATTAATTTAAAAATTTTCGGATTAATTTTGTTTTATTAAATGAATGTACAGAAATTTAAAAAGCAAAACAATTCACGAAATAATTTTAAAAATTATAATGTTAATATTAAGAATTTAAAAAAACTTAATAATAATTTTTAATCAAAGAAGAATACTGTATTTAATTATAAACATCTAATCGTTTTTAAAATTTTAAATTAAATAAAAATTCTTTGTGTAATTTCATTTTGTTGAATTTAAGAATAATTCCACTATTTTCTTCTTTTGATTGGAAAAGTTTACAAAGTTTTTCTTTTTTTTCTTAAATTAAATGATTCTTGAGAATTACTGTTTCTCGCATCAAACTGCACTAAAAAGAGGAAGAACGTTTAGAATTGTTTCGAACAATAAACAGAAGAATGGGAGACCGGCAATGATTGTTCATACAAGTAGCAATCTTGTCAGCAATCGATTGAAATCTCTTCCTACCAAATATCCTTCTTAATCTCTTCAAAAGACCTTACACATAAAGTTGACCTTTGATCTCTAATTTACACGTCACTAGAAACAATTTGATTTTTTTTTAATATAAAAGTTAACTCTCCAGAAAATATCATTTAGAACAAACAGGACATTTATTGATTTACTTTAATTTGTTTTTTTTTAAATTAATGTTGATTTTTGTAACGCATTAATGTGTAATTGTAAGATTATTCTGCAAAAATTTATTAAACATCATTAAAATTCAACTCATTATTTCAGAAATCCTTTGTATTAACTTCCAATTATTAAAATAAATATATTTAACTGAATACATATCGAAACATATTTTAATTAAACTTAATTTCTTTTCTCTCTTCTTTAAAGAAAATAATTTTAAATTATTGCGATTTCTTCGTGCGAAAATAACGAATTAAATTACATGATTTAACTTGATCATTAGTCTCTTTAACTTTTCTAATTCGTTCTATAAATTATTGCGATTTCTTTGTGCGAAAATAATGAATTAAATTACATGATTTAACTTGATCATTAGTCTCTTTAACTTTTCTAATTCGTTCTACAGATTTAATTGTATAAAAAAAAAAATTCTTGTAGATGGATATTTTTAATTGATCTTTACCAGTCACAATTATTTTTTCAAATAAAATTAAACAAAACGTGCCGAAAATAATAACATCATTCAAAGTAATGGAAATAATTTTTTTTATTTAAAAATTGGAGGAAATCGTTAAAGTTGGTATATTTTTAATAAAATTTATAAAATTCGACTGTTTTTTCTTATTTGATTGCTATTGCTAAACATAATACTGTGCTTTATGAAACTGTATCGTCATTTGGATATTTAACAAAGAAAACTTAATTATCTGAACAAATATGAAAGATTTATAAGCAAACTGAAAATACATATATTATAATTCTCATATTTATAGAGTTTAATGAAGTTTTAAATCAAAATTTACATGAAATTTTTGTAAAAATTAATTTATTACAGCAGAAATTCTCATCGATTAAATTAAATAACAAAATTTTTAATTACACTTTACAATTTTTTACTTTTCCATTTATATGATAAAATATCGAACATTTAGAAATTATATAGTTTATTAATTATGATGGTTTTTGCATGGCTAAAACTATTATCTTGTAATATTCAAAACAAATTATTCATCTTATGTTATCAAGTATGCATTATAGCAAAACGATATGCCTTTTTTTATTATTTTTGTATCATTATACTTTTATTGATAGTAAAGGGAAAAAATATATAATAAGAGTATCTTCTTAATGAGAAAATGCATTAGTTATTTCTTATCTTTACGAAGAATAACATGCAAAGAATAGCATTCTTTCTATTAGATAACGAATTAGATCTTTTAATGGTTATGACATAGATGCTATTTATTAAATAAATGAGTTTATTATTCTTTTTTAATTTTTTTATGTTTAAATTCCATATTAAAATCTTTTTTTACTTCTAAAAATTACACTATTATTAGATATTTTCACTTATTTATCTATTAAACATTTCTTCCGCAAATACTAAAAATAGATTTTTTTTTTAATTTTTAGGAATTATTCTTCTAATCAAACGTATAATGATGCTGTTGGCCATTTTAAGAGAATTTTTTTCTACAGTTTTGAATGAATTTGATTGAAAATTTTTATATTTTAAAATATATTATGACGCACGCCAATCAATGTCAAATGGTTCTGTTTGACAACTTAAAATAAAATGGTCGACAATAATTTAACTTATATTCTAAAATTTTATCCAGATTAGAACGAAATTTCTTCGTCGCAACCTTTCCGTTAGCTTTCAAGCGTTTTTGTTACTCTGAAAATAGCAAAAAAATTCTAAATAATTTAAAAAATTTTATTCCCAATCATTTGCTCCTCCAAAATATTCTCAATGTTTAAAAAATTATTAATATAATTTTGTTAATAATTAATTAAATCTAAGAAGATTCTGCTAAGATAAAATGCTAATCTAATATGAAAGATTATTCTTAAAGTTGCATTATTTAATAAACGACAAGAAAAAGCGGTTAAAAAAACGAAAAAATTAAATTAGGAAAGTACATTCGATAAAGAACTCTAATCATTTTATTGATTTTTTTTCCTCGTTAGCTGTGTGAGATAAATGATAAAATGTAAAATATTAAATAAAAGAGATTACATCTTAGATTACTAATTTTAGTTAACTCTTATTGACAAAGGTATTTATTTAAAACTATGATAAAAGAACAAAAATAATGTTTCGGCATTACATAAACTATAGATCTCGTACATTTTTCAAATTGTTGTAAGCATTAATACAGCTCTCTGATAATCTGCGATCTGCAAAAGGCATGCCTTTGCATGCTTGATGAATATTTCAATAGTGATATTTCTGGTAATTTTCTTGCATTTTATGCACATAATTCCATTAAATAAATATGATAAACAAAATTAATTGGAGCAATATATTATAATTAAGCATAATACTATAATTTATCTAATTTAAAATATACAATTGACGAGATTAATTACTTTATATATTTCTGTTGGCAACATCGAATTATTCGAAGTGGAAAAATTGATTACATTTCAAAAAAGTTTGTTATTTTTCAAACCGATTAAGATTAAATTTTTTATCGGTTATAATATGGAAATATATGGCAAATATAAAATTTTTATGGTTGTTCCGCTGATTGATTTTTAGTTGTTGGCATAATAAAATTCAACAGATGGCGCTAAACACGTGAGCTGAGGAGCAGACGACAAACGGGTTCCATCGGAAAATGACGGTGAATATCACTCTCCGTCTTTAAGAGCAAAAAATAACAGAAATAAACATGACGAAAGAAGAACAAAGGTGAGTTGGTAGAAGCTATTTAAACATAAAACAAATACTTTAATAAATATGTAAATTATTATTAGTCAAAAACTGAAAAGAATTATTGTTCGTTATGACATGTTTGTCGTGAAGAATTCATATCAATAATACTTAAAAGTTAATGCACAAATTATTATTATTATTTTACTTTCATGTGATATTTTTTAAAAATAAAATAAAAATAATATAGATATATATTGCTACAGTGATAGCATGTTCCTAATATTAAACATGTTTTTTTTTTTTAAATATATCTACTTTGAGATATAATGCAACATAACCTTTAAAAAATTAGAAAGATTAAAAATATTCAGAAAAATTTATTTTTATATGACAAAATCTATTAAATTTTCAATTTTTTCAGAATTTAGAAGCGTTTCAACATAAACAAGATTGATTTATTTAAAATAATAATAATGAAAATTGCTTAATAAGCTTTACTGAATTATTAAAAAAATGAATTCACTTTGAAAAGAATAAAAACATAAATTAGTGATTAAGTGAATATTTAATTTGGGTAAATTAGCATAATTAATTTTTTTCCCCTAAATGTTTATTGTAAATTGCTAAATATTAAAAAACAGTGATATTCAGAATATATTTTTGTATGATATTTTCGATTTAGGATTCTTAAATAATATTTTAAATGTAGAAAATAACAATTAATGTATTACAATTAAAATACTGTATTACAATATTAAAATACTGTATTACAATACATATTCATTTTAGCGTTATCAATATTTTTAGAAAATAAAATTTGTTTGCTTTAATTTTAAAAATGAAATTAAACTTTCGTTTCTAAAATTAAAGCAAACAAATTTACTTTGATTTTGCAAATTTTAATTGCGATATTTGGCAAAGCAATCAAAAACGTACTAATAATTTGTCTTAAATATATCTGTTTTAAAAATTGTAAATACCATGAAAAGTTCTTTCCCTGAAGATATAAATTGTACAACGAAAAAATAGATCAAAAAAACTTTTTAAGAGGATTTTTTGAATTTAAAGATAGCTCAGAAAGCGAACTGTTAAATATGTCTTATCCTTTAAGAAGACAAACCTTCACAATCGGATTATAGTGTCATTGCAAATGCTAGATTGGCTTGATCTATCATGATAGACTTGTTATATTGTTATTTCTCTTCGTGTAACCTATATTATGTGCATCCAATTAGATTTTAATTTTGATTGAACAACAATATTACTAACTTAAACATTGGTTTTGCAATAAATATCTTTAAAATTACTGTTCTTATTAAATTTAAGAAAATTAATAATGACAATAATATAATAGTTCACATTTAATTATTTATTTTTCAATCATGAAAACAAATTATTACTTTTATCATTATTTTACTGTAAATGTCAAAAAAGTTTTTTAGTACCACAAAGGCAATAATCGTGTTCAAAATGGTGGAGTAAGATGAAATTAGTAAAATTATAAATAAACGTTGCAAATATGAAGGAAAAAATGTTTACAAAGAAAGGAGGTTTCATGTTTAGAAAACAAAATTTAAAATTAAGTGAGTAATTAAAATAAAATTGCCTCTGGCACTTCATAACTTTCTTTAGTATTTTCCTAGAACAGGATTTTTAAATTGTGGCTTGCGACCCTTTAGTGAATCGCGAAATAAATAAAATGGGTTGCGACAAACAGAAAAAATGCATGAAAATGTTTGAAATATAGCTTACAAAATAAAATTTTTCTGAAAACGGTTCATTTTGCATTACATTTTTTTATTTTGATATTCTCTGAGCTAAGTTATTCAATTTCAAATTACTTCAGAAAACGAAATGTAGTCGTAATGATGTGGAAGATTTATCGTAAAAAATAATGTTTTTTCTTTCTTTATTAAGAGATAAATTCTAAATCTGTATTGATAAATAACGAATAAACATCATAATTCACACAAAGTTTATGCCTTTGATCTGATCATTTGTGACCTTTGATCTGATCATTTGTGATTTTGTATTGTGACCCAGTACGAGTACATCACACGTATTGGGTCACAATACAAAATCCGTTTCGTGCAATAGATCGCAATCAAAAAAATTTGAAAAACACTGGCTTAGAACTTATAAAAATATAAAAATAAAAATGCTGTTATTGTTTTTATCCGTGCAAGAAATAAGAATGAGCATAATCTCACCATTAAATAATTTTAAATAACTTCATGTAATTTTAATCTGACCGATTTATAACAGATGTATTGTATATTTATATAGTTTTAGAATCGTTGACTGAAATATTTAAATTTTACGTAGAAGCAGTTTATAACAATTCTAGTACGTTTTCATGTATGCTTATTAATAATTTCTGTACACGTAAAAGGAATAAAGAAACAAAAAGATATTACAACTACTGATACCGAAATTTATTTTTCCTACCAAATTTCAAATCTTTACATTAAGCAGTTACGTGCGATCCATAAAGTAAAAGGCTTAATAGTCTAACAGATGTTTATCTTCACGACCTTGATAAATTTGCTTTCTTGTTTAAAATGACAATAATAACATTACTGAATTAGATAACTGTTTTTGATCTCATCTTTAAATCGCGATCTTTCTTCATTTTATTTTAGTAACGAAATTCTATCGATTCATAGAATTTTTAAAATTCCATCACTACCAGAATTCATACCAGGATAGAAAAGAATTAGCGGGCTAATAGCATAAAAATTACTTTGCTGCTTACACTTGTTATATTACGAAGTTAGGAAAATTTTTAACTGAAGGGCAAAATGGAAGTTCGTAATGATGCAATCGCTGTAAATTTTATTAAAATCGGCCAGCTATTGCAACAATTTACCAGATATACATAAGAAAATAAATCAACTGTCAAAAACATCTAATTCTGTATTTGAAGTTATGAAAATCATTTATTTCGTGAAAAATCTTTTAATAGCCATTATAGTAAATTACTACAATTATTGTTGCAAATATATCTTATATAATATTATATATATATATATAATGCATGTTACAAAACAGAATTTAAAAAATGTTATACATTTTTTATTCATTGTCCTGTTTCACCTATCTCATTATTTATGTGTTAAAATGAGCTTGATTAACGCTGTTTCATTTAGTGCTTTGTTTCCTTGGAATGTATCTCCCGCATTAAATGGGGTCTTACTATTTAAGTATCCTATTTTATTATTAATTATTGTTATTAATGTCTTATTGTACCTAATTTATAAATTAAACTTTTTTCATTGATATGTACACCATGTACAGTATATAGTGTTTGCTACTATCCATGATTTCAAGTATTCACAGTGTGTTTTAGAATCTATCCCCTGCAGATATCGGAATTCTATTATACATTGTAAAGAATCAAATTCTATTAGTTAAAATCACATCAAAAAAGTATTAACACAATCAATCCTGTTCTCAAAGTAAATATAAAAAGTTATACATTGTAAAGAATCAAATTCTATTAGTAAAAATCACATCAAAAAAGTATTAACACAATCAATCCTGTTCTCAAAGTAAATATAAAAAGCAAGTTATTAAAAGGATAATAAAAATTTAATCTACAAATGTTTTAGAATCCTCCAATAGACCACACTTATTACATCAGAATACAGAAAAAATTCAGCAGCAAAATGCACATTTCAAGCAGAATGGTTGGGAGGAAATATAAAGTGGTTGGTCACAATCCTAGCATTGTGACCAACTAGTGATCTAAGCAATCCTAGCATTGTGACTAATCAGTAATCTGTTGTTCACCCCTATCAGGATCATCCCATAAGAAGATACTATCTTTCATTACACATGAAATATAGTATCATCTTTAATGGAACTGTAAAAAAAAGTCTTATGTGCAAGAATATGCAACCTTAGAAAACCATACCTTAGTCATGGAAAAGCCCATTTGTTAATTTGCAGAACTTCTATTAAAAAGATTACTGGTAGATTAATTTTAGAATGCTTAGTCAAAACTGAAATAACTTGTAGATTATTGAAAGGCTACGTTTTGTAAGTATAATCTTTCAACTGCTGCATAATGATAAAGCCAAAGTAATGAATATCTGTATTAGACCTTTAGTTTTTAATTTGAAAAGAAAACCAGAGATTAAAAAAGAAGAAAGTTATAAGGATCATTCTTATAGCTTTCTTCTTGACCTCGATTAATACAGATTACTGCTAAGACCAAAGAATATAATAATAATAATCTTTGATATGAAATAAATATAGAACTAAGTATGAGAGCATTCCAGTATAATATTAGGGTTAACTAGGATAATGCTGATATTTCAATTTTCAATAAAAAAATAAATTCAGCACTAGATTAGCAGTAAGAAATCATCAATATTTACTTACTGGAATGCTTTTGGTTAAAATACTGTAAAAATCATTTATAATGAGCTCTAAGGGATTGAATAGAATTACTTATTATGACTGATGTTCATTATAATCACAAACACAAAAAAGTGCTCATTTTATGTTCACATAAATAATGAAATAACAATAAGGTCCATTTTATAACTATAAATATATACTATATAAACATATATTTAATGTTTTTATGAACAAAATGAAAAGTTCTTATTTTACATTCTTCTTTATAGAAAATTAAAGAGTTGCTTTCATTGTGTAAAAAATCAAGCTATGATTGTTACAGAGCTCCTTACAGGGCACTGCCATCTTAGAAGATATCTTCATTTAATTGGGATTGCTGATAGTCCAAATTGTAGATACCATAGAGGAAATGAAACTCCTCTTCAAAATTTGTGTGAATGTGTGGCTTTTCCAGGACTAAGGTATGGTTTTCTAAGGTTGCATATTCTTGCACATAAGACTTTTTTTTACAGTTCCATTAAAGAAGATACTATCTTTCATGTGTAATGAAAGATAGTATCTTCTTATGGGATGATCCTGATAGGGGTGAACAACAGATTACTGATTAGTCACAATGCTAGGATTGCTTAGATCACTAGTTGGTCACAATGCTAGGATTGTGACCAACCAGTGATCTATTGTGCACCTCCTATCAGGATCATCATCATCATTCCCATTATTGTTGACTCTTTTTGTAAATAATCTGTCAATATGCCAACTTTGATGTCCCAAAACACAGACATGATCTTGCTAGATGGCCTTTTCTTAGATCATCCTGTAGGCTTGTGCAACCATATTCGAATTCTTGTTTCCATCATTTCACAGTGTCATATGATGGACATTCTTTGACATACACAATTGATATCTCTTTGTGGATTGTTTGTGCTGTTTTCCCTGGAAGATGAAGGAACTGTATCATTGTTCAATTCTCAATTTTGCTAGCATGACACTTTTTCTACTATCATGCTTCTAATTCTGATTAAATATGGCCTGCCAAAACAAAAAAAGGCATGCATATTAGTAAAACAGTGACCTATCATTGCTTACAATTACAGATCTATAGCGCACATATAATATGGTGAGGAAAAGAACTTTTTGGCTCTCCTTGTATATTTTTTACCTTTTGAATTTAAAAGCTATATCAAGTATCATATTATAAAATATTCCAGTTTTATTACAATTATAGATGTCTTCTTCATTTTACCCTGTTTACATTCTATCCAAAAATTTTGTTGTATTTGTTGATAAGGCTTCTCCACTGAGTTTTGAATAAACAATATTATATTAACATTTTAAATTATCAAGCCATCCATTACTACATGTATAATTTTTATAACCTAATTGTCTGGGAAATTTTTCAATTTATCTTTAAAATCAGGCCATTTATAGGAAATCTAGTATCCCTTTCCATCATAAACAATTTCAATAGTGCTTTGTCAACATCACTGAATGCATACTTTCTTATTTGTCATAATTATTTTCTGCTATAGGTAAAATTGCTTCTTTATTTTTCCATAGAGTAAAAACTATAATGAGGATAACTGAAATTTTTTTGCCTTGTTTTAATTCTCGAATAATTTCAACTTTTTTGTAATAGGCAGAGACCTCCTTTTATTTGCAATCATGTTGCATATTGAAAGAGAAAAAACTCTGATATGACAGGCCACTTTCAAATATTTGAATAGCCACAGAAATAAAAAAAAACTGATGTAAAAATTAATTTAGGCATTCATGTGACATACATACAATTCCACTTATAGTATCAATTTACCTAAAAAATTACAAAATCATATGAGAATGTCTTAAAACAAATATTACTTGATTTTTTTTTTCCTAGATTGAGATTAATTTTGCCTATAGTATCAGGGAACTTGTTTTTATAACCAAGAAAATTTTGAATATTTAACCAAATCTTGAGTTAAAATTTATTCATTACAGCTAAGATCTCATTATGTCAAAGTTTGTTTTAACTGAGTTTTATTGTACAGGTAGGCCTCGATTAGTGTGAGTTCGAATATAAGATCTAAATAGGTAAGTAGACAAAAGAACATCGAATTATGTGAAAATAAGTCATTGATATTCAGTACAAAGCGAGTGAACTGACGTGAAAATTTTTCACGGCCTTTCATAATTCCGTTTTCAATAAAAACGATCTTTGTCAGATTTCCAGATTCCTTTCTACTTTTTTAGATTTCAAAACACCATCTCTGATTTCTTGGATATTTTACAAGAAAATTTAGTCCAATTTCAAATTTTACCAGATTTATGGAAAGAATTTTTTTTCAATATAGAGACCATATATTTATATAAATAGTATATTTATATGATTTATATATATATATTATAATATTGAAAAGAGAGAAATATAAATAATGTTCTTATGAATTCTAGAAATATATTTTGGTTTATATTTTTGTGGTCTTGAAGAAAAAAAGAAAAAGTTCTACAAAAAGAAAGTCTGAAGATTTTTCTAATTAATTTTATAAACTATAGACTATTCTGCTCAACAATAACTAAAATCTTAAGCAAATTTCAATTTAATTAAAATAAGAGCATCTCATTAATCAGGATAATTCCTTTTTATCTTATTAATTATTTTATTCAAATTAGTAAATTTAAAACGAAGCACTACAGATTTCTGTTTTGCAATATTATATTTTTTAAAGTTTTTATAAGTTTTCAAAATAATTGATTTCTAGTTGTATCAAATAATATTAAATTCGTATAATCTGTTTGGATAATCTTATGCTTTTTCCTTTCTTATAAAAACTTCACTTAAATTTTGTAAACAGAATGTTATTAAAAAATTTTATTTTTATCTTAATTTAATTAGTGTTCTGCGAATAAACAAAATTTAAAACTAAAAATTTTTCAAATATATACCGGTATATTTTTTAATTATTTACTCGAAGATATTTGTATTAAGAAAAATATTTCAGTACATCGCTTTTTATACTAAAAATTTAGTAAAGAAAATTATATTAATTTGGAAATTTGTTAAAATAAAAAATCTTTTATAGTTTCTTGCAACTTATATGTGGCTTTTTTATGCTAATTTATTTGTTACAACTCAAGATTTTTGTATAAATATCGCGCCCAAGCAAACAGTACAGTTACATCATTTTTGTTTATTTTTAGCTTATTGGAGATTTTTTTATATCAGATTTTTCTTCATTAAAACACCAAAAGGAAAGCAAAATTTCTTGATAATCTTATACATCAAATGCGGAACCAGCATTAATCGATTTTATCTTAAATGCAATTTTAAATACACACATTGAAAAACAAGAATATTTAAAAAGACCGAAAAATTAATGATAAATTCTTAATTAAATAAGATTAATTAAAACTTATTTATTTTTGTTATAGTATCAGAAATGCTTAAATTATTTAGATCTTGTTTAATAAATTTCTAACAGAGATAATGAATAATCTCATGAGATCAATTCTATATCAAAGTAGTTATTAAGTTCATTTAAATTTAAAAGTTAAGTATATTAAATTTATACTATTATATATTATATATTTTAATTGAATAATATAATATACATTCTGCACTGTGTTGTGTGTTATATTGTAAATATATATACAATATATATTTTAATTCATAATTAACGAAAAAATAATCGTATAATTATAAAATTTCAAATTTCAGTGTTTGATTAATTTCTATTTTACCTACAGGTACATTACTTTATAAGCCATTTTTTTTCGTTTCAACGAAATTTAAAAAATACTTTGTGATTTTAGATAGCATTTTTCTTCTGCATATTTTCATTCTGCATACAAATTACTGACTTGTTATTCTGAAAAGAAATATACTGTATACTATACTATTTTCTGAAAATATTAAATTTTTCCTTGTTGCCTTATCTAATATTCATTTTTTCTATTTCTTTCTTTTCCCCTTTGGCTTAATTCTTTTTATTTTTTATCAGTTAATGTACTATTTTCTGAAAATATTAAATTTTTCATTGTTGCCTTATCTAATATTCGTTTTTTCTATTTCTTTCTTTTCCCCTTTGGCTTAATTCTTTTTATTTTTTATCAGTTAATTAATGTAGAATTTTTGATTCGATTCTTGTTTATAATAACCTACAATGAACTGTGTAAATACATGTTGCCAAAGAAATAATTCTGATTCATTTACTTGTATAAATGATGTTCAGATCGATTGTTTTTGTCTCAGTGCACAAAGAATACGATTCACGCAAGTACTTGAAAAATCTAAGGGCCAACTGTTAGTTTTTCTGAATTACCTTTCTTCACAGCATTTCAAAATCATGGAAACATTTGATAGCTCTGAATAGAACTGAATATATTTTGTTCTATATCAATTGCAATAATCATAAAATTTCACATTTTTGACTACTTTAAATGCACATATTTGATGTCGAAAACTACTAACTCACACATTAACTCGGCACGTTACTGTATATAGTATATCTTACCTGAGCTGATGAGAATATAAATATAACTTACTAAATTTTATACATCATTTGTAAATTTTATTCTTTTATTAGAAAATATTTTCAGATACAAACATTTTACAACTTTATCAAGTTAATAAAAAAATATATTTGCTGAACAAAATTTAAAATTACATTTAATAAATAACTTTGATCTTATTTGAATCGGGTATAGTATAACAAAATTAAAATTGATAAATATAATATTTTAAATTTAGAGTGATTAATTATATTTCATAATTAAGAATCTAATAATTTTATCTTATTTTAAATACCACTTTAAATATATTAAATTTAGAATAGGTAATGTAAATTTTGTGTTAAATTGAAATTTATATTACAGTACTTATCCAAAATTCATGATACCGTTACTAATTTTATTTACGATTTAAGACATACTAATGTAAATCAGTTGATCGTCAATCAAATTAATTTTTAAATTCTTGCGAATTCTTGACTTTTATGAAAATATATTGTATTTTCATAAAAACAATTTCTATATATATAAGAAATTACAAATATTTTACAATAAATTTTTAAATAAGATTTTTTTTAACATCAAAAGAAGCGTTTTACATGAAATTAAAATACTTACAAATATTTTGAGAAGAATAATTTCTGTAAAAGCTAAATTATAAATGTTACCATTTAAAAATTTGATATCCATTATTAAACATTAATATAATCATGAATATATTTTGAAAAAGACATTTTAATTTGTTTGTAAATTCTGCTTAATGATTATATTCTGTATATAAAATCTAATTGAATTGCATTTGTATGAATTGTGATAAATTATACAATAGTATTAATTTGCAAGTTTAAATTTAAATATTTTATTTTCTTTCGATGGATACTGTAACTTCTAATATAAATTCCAATAGCTCATTTTTTGTATCAATGTTTTTTATGAATCCAATATGAAAAGACATTTTTTCCCAAGATAATATAACAAACTCTCTAAACAAGAATTTCAGAAGAATTATTTTTAAGAATTTTAATTATTAGCTATGTATTATATATTTGAAACTTTAACTTTTTTATGTTATAGAATACAATATTAATTGTTAAACAAATCTTATCTGTTTTCATTTTTTTGAGGTGGCAGATTAAAAAAATAGTCTGTAAAATTTATTAATTTGATCAGTAGAATTAGTAGAATTTTTAAATACTGTATTCAACTAATATTAATTAAATACAATATTTAAAAAGTTTAATAATGTTCAATCAATTAAAAAAAACATTAATATTAAAAGAGCTTTAATAAAAATTCATATATATACTTATGCAACAATATATAAGCTTTTATGCCGACATAATTATCTATAGATTTTCAAAATTGTTTCA
The DNA here is from genome assembly GCA_000484575.1 of Olivierus martensii. Lineage (NCBI taxonomy): Eukaryota > Metazoa > Arthropoda > Arachnida > Scorpiones > Buthidae > Olivierus > Olivierus martensii. The sequence goes on from AYEL01052617.1 coordinate 15,955, forward strand.
TACAAATTTCAGAAAATTCTAAAATACTTCAAACAAATGCATAATAATTCGAAATTAATGGTTACACTCATTATCATAAGTTTATACAAAAATATGAAAACAGTGATGATATTTTATTCATTCTACATGTTTTCTTAACTTTTTCTTGATTTAATAGCATCCATTAACTATCTTCGGAAATGTATAAGTTACTTTTAGAAGTTTTAAGAGCAAACGCAATTAAAATTTTTCATCAGTAATCTTCATTATAATTATTTGTCTCTCGTCTATTTAAAGATTTATAAAAAAGTAGAAAAATAAAATTCCTTTTATAGGGGATTTAAATCAAAAGTTTTAATATAAAAACAAAATTATTCATAAGGAAAGTTTTTGATTAAATTTAACAAAACAAATAGGAGATATAACTTTCATTATCTATTAATTCTAATCAGTATTTTTTTTATGTTCAAAATGATTCTGTGGCATTTATTCGTGAATAATAAATAAGCATGCATTATATATTTAAAAATAAACTCTATGTGATTACAAAAATAATTTATAAATGTAATTATTAAAATGCTCTTGATAAATTTTTCAATACTTTCAAGTAAATGAATTTGGAAAATTGCTTAATTAAAGCAGTTAATATCTAAGCATTTGTCCCCAATTCGATTAATTATATTGATTTTTTATTTAATCTTAAAATAAAACTGTTTTATCGATCACTTTTAGACAAACATTTAAACATCACAAAGATAAATAATTCATTCATACAAGTTTTATTCAGTATCAAGAAAATATTTCGATGAAATTTAAAATAGCACGAACAGTTAAAAATATTTTGGATTGTCGGAAAGCAAACACTTCAATCTACTGTAGTTAATTAATTTCGAAGATCATAGTTTTTATATTAGGAATCATGTTAGTCATAGCTGCTTTTACTACTTTTCTCGCTTTCAAGAAAATAGAGGTAATCAATTTATTTATTTTTTTTATCAAATTAATAAACAAAATCGAAATAGTGGGCAAACAATTTCAAATTATATATTACTAAATTAAAAAGAACTAACTTTATTTTAAAAATGCTTTGCTATTTTCTTATATGTAATGCATTATTTTATACGAGTATATAAACAAATTACAGGCATTGCATACATACTTTAATATAATGCATTAGTTTGAAAAACGAAAAATCTGGCTTTGTAAACTGCATGATATGCAGTATCTTTAAAATATTTTTTAAAAATTAAACGATTTTTATGTTACTAGTCTCTTGATGATTCAATTTGTCAACAAGGTAATTGCATCATCGAAAATAGCTTAGTCTCTTTTGTGATGTTAAAATTAACTCTGCAGATAGTAAATAATTAAGAGAAGCTCAGATTAGAACTGAATCTAGATTCCTTATTTTTATCGGAATAATAATAATATAACGAATTTTAGTTATATAAGAAATATTCAGATTATTTAAGCTATTACAATTGAAGAATATTAGTTCCAAATCCCTATAGATTTAACAGAATACACGCTTAATTACATATGAAGATTCTCTTTAATGTTCAATCATGGTTTCTGAGTGTTGTATATTTACTGCGTATCTTTTCATTCTAAACTTTTGTTCGTGATTATTTAAAAATTACGAAACGTTGCTTTCATTTTTAATAGTTAATACATAATATTAGCTTAATAATCCTGTATATTTAATAATTTAAAATGTAATCAGCCATAAAAAATTGATCTAACTAGTTAAGCAAATTATACTAATTTGACTTTAGTAGTTTAAAGGTTTTTTACAATAAGTACTGTACAAAAATAAGTTTTGAATTCTAATTAATTCTAATAAAAAGTAATAACGAAACAAACTTAAATTACTAATTTCTTTTTCAGTGAAGGAATTAATATAAAATTTAATAGATTATTTTATATAATTATAGAATAGCGTAAAAATCATCGTACTCTATTTAAAAACTATTTTAACAAGGTAGTTTTAATAACTCTGTTTTAATAATTTATTTCAAATTAGTATGATAGTTTGAATGTGATTTGCCTGAATTTTGATATTATTTCTTCAATATTATAATTTTTATTCACTTTCAAATTTATTCTAATATTCTTTTCACCTATGATTTAGTATAATATTTTTAAATTAAAACGAGAATAATATTTCAATTTCCATTAAAATTAGTTCATTTATTTAAAAAAAAATTGTTACAAATATGCATTAATATAACTGCTACATTATTATCGTAGGAATACAGTCTGAGTAAAAAAACCAATTTTTTTTTATTCAAACAAACATTTTTATTTTATCAAGAATATTATTTTCAGTTTTAATTATCATCAGATGAGATTCATTATTTTTCTCTTCGATTTTTTAACTTGATGCAAAACTTTTTCACAATTCAGGTTATTTGTTTCAGGCAATATAATTAAAATTTTTACAGAAAAAATAGTTCCTATATAAATTAATGTAATTTTCAGCAATGATTTAATGTCATTTTTTAAATTTTATAGAAATATATCTTTTAAAATAAAGCATTTTATTACTTGAAATTTTAAATTGAAATTCTATTGGAATGCATTAATATATAAGCCCACAGGGCCTACAGAACAACTATTTGATGTTCTGAATATAAATTATTTCATTCTTTAAGTAATAACATAAGTTATTCTACACTTATTGGATAAAGTACAGGAATCTACCCTTCAGCTGCAATATATACAATTGCATTTATGTTAAATTTACGCATTTATTCTCGTTTCTTTTTTTACATTACACTAAAACGTATCATTTCATGCCATCGAAATTGGATAAGAGTGATAATATAGGATTTTCTTTCCTCACTTGTCAATCAAATTGAGAAACTGAAAATATATTAGTAGTCGACAATGGACAGATAATCTTTACAGAAACCACGTCGATCGATTTATATTAGAACATTATTCCGCATATTTTAAAAATCAATTGAAGGAAATTATTCGTATTAGTTAAAGAAAGTAAAATGTGTTTAAATTTGTTAATTAATTTTTATTTAATCTTAAGTAATTTAAATTATTTAAAATTTTCAAAATGCTTTAACGGAATTTCTGATATTCCTCATCCAAATTTTTGATCTTTTCTTTGTAATATTAATTAGTTAACAAATTGTGAAATATTTTTATAATAATATATATTAATAATTAAGTTGTTAATCTTAAGAATTATTTATTATTTTCTATAATATTAATAAAAAAAGTTTAATTAATTTTGTAGACTGAAATCATCGTAGTTGATTGATTTTTCAACTTATTTTTTATCATTCAGTAAATAATACTATATTGTTCAACCAAACTGTTTTATAAATCAATAACGGATTACCATCATTTGAAGTAGACTTATTCCTATAGAATAGACTATATTTCCGAATGATATATAGACCCATTAAATCAAGATATAATATTGTGAGTTAAATGATGTTGAAAAGTTTTTATGAACATATATTTGAAGAATCCGATTAGAGAAAGTAAAATTTACACTTCACTTAGTATTTTTCTATTCATTTTTCCAATTTTTCTTTTTCTTAACCTAGATTCCCTCATTTAGATTTCCCCATTTAATTCTGATTAAATAATTCGGAAATCTCGAAGAAAATTTATTATATTATCTAAACAAACAGTTGATATTTTCTCAATGTAAAAAACACATAATCTAAAGTCACTGCAGTGACTCTAAGTCAAGTATAGTAATCACCGATTCGCTTATTATCAGAATGATTAAGGCTAAAATTCAAATCACTGGTTCTAAGTTAAATATTATTAAATCTGATAATTATATTCGAGAAATATATAATTTTCTCGAATATAATTATCAGATTTAATAGGATACCGACAGTTAAATTTGAAGCTTAAAATCCAATTTAACAAAAAAGAACTAGAGTAATTTAAAAATTGCAAAAATCGGCAAAAAAACGTGGTATTTCTTCTCCTTCTTCTTTTCCTTCTACTTAGATATTTCTCAAGGTTGCATCATTTAACCCATCGATGAAATATAGATATTTCTTAGATTACTTGAAATCCCCTGAAAATTTAACACAATCGGATCAAAACAAAGAGGGAAATTGAGGATCCCTTTTCCTTAAACACCTCTACATAGCGCATTGTTTAACCGTTTAGACCAAATTTGGAATACAAGCATATCCTCATTCGATTAAAATAAGAAAATTTGGGCCCAACTAGGCTAAAATTAAAAGATGTAAAAGAAGTTGATTTTCTTCTTTAGAAATATCTTTATAGTTCACACTGATCAACCGATTTAAAACAAATTTTGATTGTAAACGTTCCTTATGTTATTTAAGATTTATTGAAAGATTCAGTCCAATATGGCCAAAAGAAAGGGTTGGTCTTTTCATCTTTATATTTATATGCCCATTTATATATAAGATGCAATATTTGTTTGCTGAAAGATTCAGTCCAATATGGCTAAAAGGAAGGGAGTAGTTGGTCTTTTCATCTTTATATTTATATGCCCATTTATATATAAGATGCAATATTTGTTTGTTCTGCAAAGACTTCGGTGATGCAACAATGATGACGTCACAAACATTTCCATTCCATTGCAGTCACAAAACATTCCATGACATATAAATGTATGAGTCCATATGACGTCACAACGCCGCTATGAAGACGTCATTGTGGCATTATATGCTGACTAAATCATTTTGTAAAATCAACAGGAAAATTGGATACGAAAAGTTAATGGATTATAAATGTTATAATGAACTATATGACTCCATCACAATGTAACAATGTATGACGTCATAAAACGCAATTGTTGTAGTGTCATCACTATGACGTAACAATGAATGAAGTCAGTACTGAGCTATGCGACGTAATTATGATCAGTTAATTGATTCCAAATACTATAGTAAATAAATTATATGGCAAAACGAATTCGTTCAAATTCGGGATGTACCGGTAGTCACAAAATCATATGTCGTCGTAACGTAACAAATAAATGCCTCACATCGCGATGACGACATATAAGCACGCCCATAATGTCATCGTCATATAATATTGATAATTGATCCTGTGATTTTATACTTTAATAAATTCAGAAAGAAAAGATAATTTCTACCTGTTCTAATTCAATTAGTCTGATAGTAGTATAACATTTCAATAAATATGAGATTTGAAATAACAAATAAAATCAATGCATGAAATAATTTTCAAATTAAAAAAATTCTTCCTGGGATAGAATACAATAAAGAACAGTAAAATGATCAATTTTCGATAGATATATTACACAATATGGGCGCGTTTTTAAATTCAACACTCTCCACCAGTGATGTAAACCATATTCGTTAAACTGTTTGTAAATTCACCAGTGACGTCACTGATGTATTCAACACTAACTCACCACGTCAACCATAGTATTTGTTTGGTTGACGCTGGTGGATACAGACTTTGACGTCATTTGTTAAGATGGCTGCTTCCATGCGAAAAATAAATATAAAGATTGGAGAATCAGTCTATCTGTTGATAGTTTTACAATAGATATTTTTTTGCATTTTAAAATATAATTTCCTATGTCGGTATTAAATAATTGACTAGCAGTAAAAGATAAAATAACATCAAATTAGTCAGCCATTTTGATGTGCAAGTGTTGAATTTAAAAACAGACGATTTAGCATCCACCGATGGACTGTTATGACGTCATTTTAGATGTACATCAGTGGTGGAGAGTGTTGAATTTAAAAACACGCCCTATCACAACATTACGAATTTCAATATTCCTTCCAATATATCTTTTTCAAATCGAAGATCGGAAAGACATATAGACTCATAAGTTCGTGAACCTCCTGGAAATTATGAGGGTTGTATTAAATAACAATTCAATGACTGAAATTGACCGATTTCATGGGATACACACATTTCCGTGACGTCACAATATGGCGTCGGACTGACGGAAAACAAATCACACGTGGTCGCGTGCATGAGGTCTCTACAAACTCTAAATAAATTTACAATCAAAGTAAGCTTCGACACTTTAAGTTCCATTCAAATAATACAAGAAGATCAAGATAGTGGTTTTTTCTATTTTTGTGTAAGTTATGTACATGAACTTGAATTAAAAGCAAATATATTATCGGCCAAATGCTGGAGTTCTCAAAGAAAAAAAGAGGAGCCACATAATATAGAACTGTTGTTTGAAACTGATGTTGTTACTTTGAAGCTAATGAATGCACTATTGTTCCTTTACTGCTGGGTAAGTTTTAAATTTACGATATTATTAGGGTGATTATATTTTCTTCGAAAAAATAAAGGACAAATTTAAAAATTTTAGGGTTTTAATCCTATATGTTTTCAAAAAAGTTTGTAACTATCAGGAGTCTGCAAAGTACGAAATGTTCTTACTGTTTATATCAAAATATGATACTGTGCACTTTTCTGAAAGTTTGAAACTGGTTGGATTGTTCAAGATAGTGGTTTTTTCTATTTTTGTGTAAGTTATGAACATGAACTTGAATTAAAAGCAAATATATTATCGGCCAAATGCTGGAGTTCTCAAAGAAAAAAAGAGGAGCCACATAATATAGAACTGTTGTTTGAAACTGATGTTGTTACTTTGAAGCTAATGAATGCACTATTGTTCCTTTACTGCTGGGTAAGTTTTAAATTTACGATATTATTAGGGTGATTATATTTTCTTAGAAAAAATAAAGGACAAATTTGAAAATTTTAGGGTTTTAATCCTATATGTTTTCAAAAAAGTTTGTAACTATCAGGAGTCTGCATGTTACGAAATGTTCTTACTGTTTATATCAAAATATGATACTGTGCACTTTTCTGAAAGTTTGAAACTTGTTGGATTGTGTTAGAACAAACCTTTGGTGTAAATTTTAATTAGCTTTGAAATAATAAAAACTGAAAATAGATCTAAACAGTTTTAATAAAAAAATTACAAAATATAATTAACAAAAGACCAAACAAATATATTTGTTTAACAAAAATTAAAAAGACATTTTTATGATATTTTTGTGATGAATGTATTTTTTTAAATACATGATTATTTTTTAAAAATTCATAAAATTCCAAACACTTCATTTCATAATTGCAATTTGTGCAAATGCAAGCTTCAAGACTAAGTTGGACTTTTTCATTATTCCAAATATTATTTATAATTGAGAATATTCTCTCAGTAGCACTATTTGATCCAGGAAGACAAACAAAATTTTACAATTTTTGAAAGGGATTTGTCTATCAATGAAATGTTTAAATAATTCAGCTCATTTATGATAACATTCACCTTCTAACCTTCTAAAGTGCGGTAATCGGTCTTGAGAAAATGTGCATTGCATACACGAGACGAACTCGTCGAGCTATATTTCATTCTCAATGTTTATGATAACATTCACCTTCTAAAGTGCGGTAATCGGTTTTGAGAAAATGTGCATTGCATACACGAGACGAACTCGTCGAGCTATATTTCATTCTCAATTTAACTTCCCATTCTTTTTTTTAATTGTTTATCCTTTGAAAATACAAGGTAGATGGAAGACACGTCATCTCTACTTGCAAGTTGGAGCATCCAAATATGCAACAATAAAAGACCATTATTTTTTTTATAACACCCACACAATGTTAAAGATTGATTATTTTCCGTCATGTGGCAGCCATATTGGAAATAACACTGGAATGCCCTTGCAAGTTGGTGCATCCAAATATGCAACAATAAAAGACCATTACTTTTTTATAACACCCACACAATGTTAAAGATTTTCCGTCATGTGGCAGCCATGTTGGAAATAACACTGGAATGCTGGGAAAATAGAGGGCGGAGCTGAAATCGGTCAATTGTAAAAAAAATCAACATGCAAATAATCAAAAACAAGTTTTTCTTGATATACTCCAAGTTTTCTTAAGTGTATATTTAATCAAATTATGATCGACCAACTCCAGGTACACTTTGCTAGTATTTGATATACAATATTCATGTTTATTATTTTATGTTTGTTGCATTGTTGTTTATTTTTTTTCATGTTAAAAATTTCGATTCAATTAGATTAAGAATAAATAAAATATTTAATGATGCATTAATATGTTGTCAGAATGCCTCTCTCAGAAAATGGTTTTCATCTAAAAAATAAATGATATTCAATCAAAAACGTATTCATGTTTATTATTTTATGTTTGTTGCTTATGTTTGTTGCATTGTTGTTTATTTTTTTTCATGTTTCTTAAAAATTTCGATTCAATTAGATTAAAAATAAATAAAATATTTAATGATGCATTAATATGTTGTTAGAATGCCTCTCTCAGAAAATGGTTTTCATCTAAAAAATAAATGATATTCAATCAAAAACATTAATATATAATAAGCCAAATACAGTATTAATAAATTAGGATATTTGTTACAATTTAGATGTTACTTTGGTTGACGTTATTGTTTTATTTTCTTAAATCGTCAATAAAGTAGCAAATATCCTAATTTATTAATATTTGTACTTGATTTATTTTTTACATATTAGATGTTTTGATTAGATTAGAACAAACGGTAGAGTTTCTCAATCGTAAAATAACCTAATTTATTTTATAATAATATTACAAAGATTAATTAATTGTATTCTACATGTTTTCGGATATTTATCAAACTTGTCATTTATTTAATTAATTGATAAGCATTTATACTTTTATTGGCTGTATTATTTTGATCATTGATTATTTTCTGTAATAAGATAAAAGACTTATGGTTCAATTTGACATTATTAATTAATCGTATTTTTGTTCACGTAAATTAATCAATAGATTCATATTAAGGTTATAAATTAGTTACATTCTCTGATTATTGACTCAATTTATTCACTAAATTATATTTCTTTTTTGCATTTATCTGTATAAAAATAAAATCTTAATTTTTTTATATATATTCAATTTCCGGATTCAATGAAATTTGTTTTTAATTTTGAGGATTTTTCCTTAATTATAAATATTTTAATTGGATATGAATAGATTTAGCTATTAAAAAATGAAAATTATTAAAACTGGAAGAATTTTTTTAATATTAA
>AYEL01052620.1:0-37430 GCA_000484575.1 Olivierus martensii
TATAATTAATATTTTGATATGAATAATTTATACCTCAAGATTTGTTGAAAATTTTGGAAATTTATTAATTCAAGATGATATATTATTATTATTTTATTTTAATTATTAGAAAAAATTAATAAGTTGTAGTTTTTCTGCAGTCGTATAAAAATGTATCCAACAGTTTTTATTTTCTAAAAGCATCAAGTATATTAAATTTACAGTCTATAATATAACTAGAGGATGAAGATCTATTGCAAATTCAAGCAGAGAGGACCCATCAGTCATTAGCCCAACACTTTAACTTAATACATATACATATTCTAAGATCAAAAACTAATTTTTTAGATCGTAAAATACATTATATTAATTAAAACAAAAGTACTTTTAAATTTTGCCCTTTTTAAGTTTATTCTCTCTAATATGAAGAGATACCAAGTCCAAAAGAGTATAATTTTATTTGATAAAACCAGGATGAAATTTGTACTTTTTTATAGAAGTTACCAATTTGTCAAAATTTACAAAAGGACCAGGTATCAAATTTTTAATGCAGTATCTTGAATTAATGTTAATTATTATTAAAATAAAAATTTTATGTAAATTTTTTTATAAAGTCTAAGAACCTCTTCCAAACAAAAGCTTCAATGCAAATAGAGTTGCCAATCAAGATAATCAATTCTGACCTGGATGAAAAATAAAACAAGTTATAGTAATGGTAGCAAGTGTTTTATTATAAAAATTGCCAAAGCCAAAAATACCACATGATAAAAAATGAAGATTGAAAAAATGTATTTTGTTGACTTATAATCAAAACAAACTAGCTGTAAGTCAATTTTAAAGTTTTGAAATTTTGCTATTAAATTTTAAAATATGCAGATTGTTCTATAATTTAATTTGTATTTTATAATATATTTTAATTGATAGTTTGTATGAAACTTATTAATGTATAATAATAATAATTGCAATTAACAAAAAAATCACATTTTAACATAACAGTACAAAAAATTTCTTTATTAAAAATGGTAAACAATTTATTGCAAAGTAACTATAATAGTTGAGAATTATTTCACAAGTAGTTAACAGAAAGTTTTGGGGAACATTTCCTCTAGATGCTAGTGTAATTAAAACAGAGACATAAATCAGTTAAGGGACATCAGGACAGTCATTTATTTCACCCATCTCATTTCTTTCTAAAGCCTTCACTCAGGAAATTGTCCAAATTCATTTTTATTTTTTTAAATTGTGTAAAATGTTTTAAATCTCACTCAACCTCGAAAAATAATGACCAAACCAGGAACTATGGACATAAGCTTTCAAAACCTGGAATATCTGGTTCAAAGCTGGATAAGAGGCACTCTAAATGCAAATAGTATTGATTTCATTAATCCATCTATTTCTTATTTATTTATTTATTTATTAACTATTATCTCATTACAATATATTTCAAAATTGTTGGCATAGTTATTTAAAATGGCATGCTGATAAATAATTTTGTTATACCATTTCAAAAAGAATGACAGAGGCAATCTTTATATGAGTTCTTGGTGAATTTAAATAATAACTCCTTACAAAATTTAAGAAAAAATAATTGAAAGCTTTTACCTTTGTGGTGGTGATAGATTTGTTTTTGTTATTGTGTATCCATAATACTTGGTTATGAATTATTGAATAGATTGTAAATATAAATTCATAATCTTTAAGATATATTATTAAAATAAATAGATAAATACAATGGGTCCTCATTTAATGTCAGGATTAGGTTTCTGAAAATCACGACATTAACTAAAACAATAAGCAAAACCAAGAAATCCATAGGCTTAATATTATAAATCAGGGTTATATTCCTAGAGTGCTTTCTTTCTGGAACTAGAATTTATACTATTTAATAACTTTCTTCATCTAAGCATTACTATATTGAACAATAATTTAATTAAATGAATGAAAAGCATGATTTAAATGTAAATTTTTATTGGAAAATGTTACATAGAAGTTATATCTTAGAATTTACAGGAAAGAAAATTATTTTCTAATAAAAACACCTTAGAATTCATAAATATTATCTCAGATTAGACTTTCTCAATGCCAGTTCTCTCTTGTTTGTTAATAATGGTGCCATTCACATCACATGTCAACTATACCCAACAATGCCAGCCAGACCATAGAATAAGAACCTAGACAAGCCATGTTCAGATTCTGAAATAGTTTTTCCAAGATGAGATTTGATTCCAGATCCACTGATTGAAAAGTTTAAGCATTTTCATAAATTGAATCTGACCGATTAACCTATTGAAATATACTTTTTATCATATTCTTAGACAATATTGTATAGCCTACATGAATTAGCACTCATATAAAATATGGTTAACTAGTTTTCTACAACTACACTATAGATTTCAACATATTTTCTGTCACTATGCAAGAAACATAAGAAAATATAGTAGGACCTTATTCCATCCCACTGTCATAAAAAGTTTAACTTTTAATTAATTTAGTTTTTGTTCACTACATAATAGCAAAATGATGTTAAATGAGGCAATGTTAAACAAGGTCTTACTATAGGTCCTTAATAGTAACAAAAATTATAGTCCTAATTAGCATGCACAGATTTTTGCTTTACTATCAGTTTAGAAATAATAATAACCTGGTTATTTTAACTGAAAGTTGAGAAAATAGAAATTAAAAATCAATAGCAAAATAAACTATGAAATTCCCTAAAAATAAACTTGAAAGTTTTTACCTAGATCAGGGATTCCCAACCTTTTTCTTGCATCGACCCTTTTAAAAGAATGATTTTCTTCATCGACTCCCTTACATTTTTATCTATAATATACAGCATTCAACATAATCATAATATAAATAATTGCACATAAATAACTTAAAGATAACAATTAGACTAAGAATAAGAGCACAAGTTTTGAAAAAAATGGTTTATTAGATTTGTTTTATTATTTTTTGTATTATTATCATTTTTAGTTTTATAAATATAAACAAGTTTTCAGAAACAAAAATCACAGATTCTAATTGCACAAAAGTTCGATATTAATTAATGTGATGGCTGCGATGATGTATTGATGCAATTTTTTTTAATATTTGACATAAAATTGCTTAACTTAATTCTTAAATCACCTCGTTCAAAAATATTCAACCCGTTTCTTATTTTCCGTAGTAAATTATTGACTTGACTAAAGCCTCCTTCCAATTACGTAAGAAGAGGGAAAAGTCAATAATGCTGATTTGGTAACAACTTTTATTTGGGGATATTTCTCTCGGATGACTTTTAACTTCCAAAACTTGGCATAACCATGTGTTTCGTATAAGACTTGTGATTGAACATCTCCTTCGATGCAATCAACTCTTCTTGTATGATAATATCAAAATCAGATATATCACAGTGCAGCGGTTCTATGATCCATGCTGTCACATTCAAATTTTCAATGTCCTGGAAGCAAACATTAAAATATTTTTTTAAATTTTGCAAGTGGTGTGTGTATAACAATATATCTTCTGAGTAAATGCAATCATTTTCAATAATGGACAATCGCAAATTAAAAATTAATATTTTTAAAAAATATTGGTTTTTAAAATATATTAAATAATTTTAGTGTATTTTCCCCTTATATTTATTTCATATGATTTCTTCCTTACTACATGATATAGCTTTATATCAATAAACAATTAATTATCAATTTTATTAATAAATTTTTTTGTAATCAATAGGATCTTGATCTGATTATGCCGATCAATCGCTGGTGCACATTCGACTATCGACCCCCAATAGACCCTTTGATCATCTGACCCCCTTTAAAATTTCATTGGCCCCGTTGGAAAACCCTGACCTAGATCTATGAATAAACTTCATATTTAAAATAATATTTTCTAAAGTGTGTAAATTGTGGTCCTCATATAAACAATGAAATCTGCATACTACTAAAAATGGATTAAAAATAAATAAATAAAGCATAAAAATTCAGAGAATAAATTGAAATATGCTATTAGAATAATAATTTCAGTAAAAATAATATAGGTATTTATGACATTGCAGAAGGTGATAATCACAAACAGCAAGTTGAAGAAAACTTCAACTTGCTGCATGTAAAATTTGATCTTATCCATCATATATTTGGAGATTTTTTTTTATAAAATTGGAAGTATTCCTGTACCTTTATATCATAAAGAATTTTTTCATGCATTTAGTCTCATTGTCTACTACACTAAAAAAATATCTTTCATGAATGTTGTATGACATTCATGAAAAACATAAGGCTTTAATATATTCAAGAATAATACTTCATGTCTGTTATTAAAATTTAAACATGTTTTTTTTTTTAAATTGATAAATTGCAGTTTCAGGCATTTTTATGAATTGGAATGTCTCAAAATCTTTTATTCACATCAAGAAAGTTTCAAAATTAAACTAATTAAGATCAATTAGAATATATTAGAATAATATCATCCTATCAAATTCTTATCCAAATATACTATATTATACCAATAACTCAGTTTAGAAAATGGAATTTTTGAACTTGAATACAGCAAATCTATTGATGTTATTCATTATTTGACTGATAAATGATCCTGAAAGAATTATGATAATAATTAAATAAATATTTAATTAAGAAGAAGTTAATATCTAATTTGAATTCACCAATTAAAATTATAAAAATATAAATAAATTCATATATATATACATAAACACACACCTGTATTTGCAAAATATTAAAATAAATACAAATTATAGAGATCTGTATACTGAAACATACCATGCAAAAATATTAATATAATATCTATATTAAATATGAAAATGATTGAAATAGAAAAGAATTTCATGTAAGTTGTTACATGTAAAATACTTGATATTTTGTTATTAAAATAATTTTTATTGCCTGTATTTTAATTTAAAAATAAATAAATATATCAAGATATGCTTAATTTTTTGTTAAATTTCTCTTATGTACTTTAAGAAAATTCATATCTTTTTGAGATTTATTAATTTAACATTCTGTCTTGATAGTATTGTATGTTTTGGCTCTCTCATTTAAGAATTTTGGCAAAATCCCATCTGGGTCTGTGTCAGTAAATATGTCTATTTTTACTTACCACATTAGGGATAAATAACCGATTTAATTATAATCTGAAAAATCTAAAATTTGTGTCAAACATTTTTTGTTTGTAACATAAATAGATTTTCTTTTAATAGCTAATATACGCTACTTTTAAACTGATCTAAGAATAATTAAATTAAAAGATCATAGTTCATTAAATCATAAAAATGGAAAATTTTGTTTTATTTAAGATTTCGAATAATACTTAAGGATTAATACTAGTGTAAATAATATGTATGGTTTCTTTATATAATTTGCTATATACTATTATTATTTTATAATAAAATATTTAAACTTATTTCATATGATTTATAGATGGAACTGATAAACGAATTACGGTTGAAAAACCTATTGTAGAATTAGATGGTGATGAAATGACAAGAGTAATTTGGGAGAAAATTAAAGAAAAGGTTTGTTGAACAGTTGTTGTATATTGGATGTTGAAGTTTTTTAAAGAAGTCTGTTTAATCATAAAAAATAAGACTATTGTAATTTCCAAAGTGTTTGTAAGTTATTTAAAATATATCAATGTACATAAGCTATTTCAAATTTAATAGGCTAAAATTAATTTACTATTCATCGTTATTATTATTGTGAATTTAAAATAAAAAGAATATTTGAATTTATATATTTTAACAGATTATAATTTGTCATCTTATTGGAAAATTGTATCCAAAATACAGTTTGTCTCTAGATTTAGATCCAATTAGGATGAAAGTTTCCATCAATAAGAAATTTTGCTAAACTTTACACTTCTAGATGAATTAATTATCTAGAAAAACATATAATTTATTATCCATTCTTAGACTCATTTTCCTAACATAAAAAAATATCAATTAAATAATTGATATTTTTTAAATAATTCAAAATTTATAAAAACCAGTGAAAACAAATTATAATATAAAAAAAATATTCTGAATTATTTTTCCTGTGAAAATAAATAATGTTGTGATGTTAATTTCATGTATTAAGAAATTATTTATATAAAAATAACAGTATTTAAAGTTATCTCAATTAAAAAAAATTCTTATAACAAAGCATTTATATAAAAATTTATATAATAAATTTATTATATTTAAGTCTCTGAAAGTCCTGTCAAGCCCAGTTCTTTTTTTTTTGGAAATGCATGATATTAATTATTCCTTATATAGCAAAATGATAATGTAGTGCAAAGACAGTCATTGAACCAAATTCAAAATGTAAAAAATACTATAATTACATGTACAATATTTGAAAATGATTAATGATGATTATACTGATTCCAAATGAATAAGTCAGTTATATATACTATACAAAAATTATATAATTTATATGTACAAAGAAATAGAAATATAGTATGCCTCTTTATTATTACTACTTTTTATTAAATTCTAAAATATAGTTTTTATCTTGTGATTTAATCATATAAACTTAAAAAAATGTATACATTGTTGTAATCTATCATATTTTAAATTAATGGGATGAAATATAAATATGATGATAGAATTATAAATAATGGAATCATATAAATAAGAAATATAATTATAGACAAAAATTTTATTGAATTATATTTAAACTTTACAAGTAGTATAAATTACAATAATAAAATTTTTTGAGATATTTTAAACAAGTTTATATAATTGATTCTTTAAGTTGAATAGGACAATTTTTATTTATAATATGTTTCATAAATTTTAATAAAAATTTACTTTGTTATAATATACATACATACACATCAGTGATATATTGGTTTTTTAAATAGAACATTCTTGACATTTTAAAATTTCATCTTTGCCAAGCTCGTTATAGTCAAGAGCATTGATAAATATAGAATATCAAATGAGATAAATGAGTTATAAATAAATATATAATATTATATTATGATTAAAAGCTGTATTTTAATTTTTATGATAAATCATTAAAATTGTATATATATGTGTATATATAAATTTATTTTAAAATATTTTATTTTTTCAGTTAATTTTTCCATACTTAAAATTAGATTGCCTTTATTTTGATCTTGGTTTACCTTATCGTGATCAAACAAATGATCAAGTGACATTTGATGCTGCTTATGCTATTTTAAAACATAATGTTGGTATTAAATGTGCTACTATTACACCTGATGAAGCCAGAGTAGAAGGTATGATTAATTTTTATTATTATAATTTCAATAATTAAATATTTATCTTAAAATACATGAAAACTGTAGATATTATTTAGATGGAAGACATTATTTTAGGAATTTAGTAAATTCCTAAAATATTGTCTGTCTTCTATCTACAAATCTTTATATAATATAATTAGTCTTTATTAATATGCTATTTTAAGAATTTACTAAATTCGTAAAATGGTATATTATTACAGACAAAAAACAGTTCTGCACAGAGAAATTTTATTTTGAACAAATGTTTTCAGTTTTCCATAAGGACATCATTAGCTATATAGTTGTAAACTAGAAGATTGCTAGTAAATATATGATGTGTTCATTTTCTATTCACAAAAAAAAATCAAAATACAGGGATAATAGTCACAAAAAAATGCATGAGAACAATGAGAATCTGTAGAATGCCCATTTCTTTTAATTCCTTTGATTTATAGCTTTTCCTTAATCATTTAATCAAAGGATTTGCTGTAACCTATAAAACACACATTAATTTCCATCTGAAATTCTTTGACTTATTACAGTATCTAGTGCATATTTGTACTGTGATTTCTAATTTTCTTTTACTTTTCTGAGAATATCTTATACATCTAGTATTTCTTGCTCCATATAAGGTAAAGATATTTTTTGTAAAATCTTATAATCATGAAAAATTAATGCAACGAGTCAGTAACTGCTGTAATCTTTCGTACATGTTTTCTTTGAGTTTGAAATGTAGACTTAATGTTTTCATTATTTCTTTTTTCTACTTATTATTGAATACTGTATTTAGAGTTTTGATAACTTCTGTATTTATAAACTCAAAATAGCTAAATTGATATTCTGCTGATTCCAAATGATTTGAAGTTCTCATCTATGCAATTTCCATAAAAATAAGAAGTTAAAAAGCATTGACAGAAGCAAAATTTCATTAATGCGATAATATTTTCAACCTAAGAGCAGTAACTTATCTTTAACAAAATATAAATATACTTTATAATGATAAGAAAATTATCATTATTTTGTGTGTGTAAAGTATATGTTAAAATAGTTAAAATACAATGAATACAATTAGTTATACAAAACTTATATGTAATAGAAAATCTTATACATAAAAGAAGATATTTAAGGATAAAAACAATACAGTTAACATTTGCATGCAAAAATTAAGAAAAGTAATACAATTAAAAGTACTTGAAAAAGGAAAACGTCATATCCTATGCAATCAACTTTGTTGTCATATCATCTGTTAATTATCACCTGTCAGAAAACAAGGCATATTGTGGCCCCTAAGCTACAGTATCTAAGAGGTTCCTCAATACATTTAATATTTTTTAATGAAGTATGAGATCTTTGTAATATGAGGTCTTAGAAAAATTAATAGATATTATATTGAATTGGAATTATTTTAAAATAAATATAAAATTTTTTTTTAAGTATTATATAAAATTTTCTTAATTTTTCATACTATTTTTCTTTAGAATTTAAATTAAAGAAAATGTGGCCTAGTCCAAATGGTTCGATAAGAAATATTCTTGGTGGTACTGTATTTAGAGAGCCAATTATATGCAAGACAATACCTAGATTAGTCCCGGGATGGACAAAACCAATTGTTATTGGTAGACATGCTCATGGAGATCAGGTGAATTTCAATTTCTACATTTATTAATTTAAAAAGTTTTATAATTTCTTAATGATATGAAATTGTATTTAAAAAATTATTGGATTAAAAAATAAAAAGCTATTAATAAAGAAAAATTACAAGTTGGTTTAAGCAGATTTGAGTTTAATATATTCATAAAAATACTAAAAACAATGTTTCCCTTCTGTACAATTTTCTTCAGTTGCATTAAGAATACACAAAAAGAATATAATAGAATACAGTGATGCCTCGCAATTCGTCGCTAATCCGTCGCTGAAATAATGTCGAATCAAGAAACTGTCGAATTGCAGGACAACATTTCCCATATAAGACTATGGAAAATAGATTAATTCGTTATTGGACCCCCATCTCACTCCCCTAACTAGTGAGTGAGAGAGATACAATATATTATTTAACTGTCGAATTGCAGGCATTTCCCATATAAGAAGACTATGTAAAATAGATTAATTCGTTATCGGTCCTCATCTCACTCTCCTAACGGATGAGGGGAGAGGGATACACTATATTATATTCCACTACCCTAACAGGTGAGGTGAGAGAGATACACTATATTATACTTTGTTATGTGTGTTTTATTATTGTATAACACTCTAAATTACAAAATACACTATTTTATACAGAACACAATTTATTAGCCCTTGGATACACAATTTATTGAAATGAAGTCTTCCAGCAGATACCCTACACCCATAATCTTCTCTCTCTGTTGCAAAACGTTGCCACAGTTGTCCTAGGAATGTCATACTCGAGTTAATTTTAATTGTTCTACCTTTCTGCACTTTATTTAGAATTTTTTCTTCATCTCTTTGCTCAATTGAATGTTCTTCTTTTTGGAATTATTCCTCTAGTCAGTTCTCTTTGAACCCATCTTTACATTTCATTCAAAAAATAGTAATAATTACAAATTTTTACTTTCTGAAAAATGTAGAATTGAAAATTAACAGAAACAACACGGGCAAACACCAAAGTAGCCCAAAAAACTGACAAATAGCAAATGACATCAGACAATTCCATGCACGCGCATGCGCAAACCTGCAAAACTCAAATGTCGAATTGCGGGATGTCAGATTGTGAGGCACCACTGTATTCTGTTACATAGTATTAACCCCTCTAGTGTTGGCGATTTTTTTCTAATTAAGCCTCATTAATAAGCAAACAAACAAAAAAATGTAAATTGTGAAATCTCACTTAATTTTCATTGAAATTTTTTGAAATTTTCACAATTTATTACTTTTTTTATTGTGATTCTAATGATGTAAAAAGCTTTTTCGAATTTTATTTCTTTCACAATTTTTCGTTCATTATATGAGATCGGAGAAAAAACAATTTTTATGAATGAAATCATCCAATGAAATATTTGGTATTTTCTGATAGCGGCAAATCTTCTGAATAAAATAAGGTATGATTGAAAAAAATCGGATAAAATTTTTTAAAAATTATCGATAAAAAACGAAGTATTATGCAAATTTTAATTAATTAAATTAATTTGTTAATTAGTTGAAAAATGAGAAAAATTTATTAAAATATTGTTATTTTTTAATAAAATATGTTTACTGATATGTTTTTTCTTCATTTCAATAATTTTTATTTTAATCTTTTATCAATTTTCAAATTTATAACAAAAAATATAACATTTATGAAAAGTGTCTATAATCTTTTATTTCATAGCTTTTGATTTAAAAAAATCTTAAACTATTTTTTTAATTTTTTATAATCATATGATAAATTAGTGTTGTAAAAAGTATAGAGTTTTTTAAAAATATATATGATATAAATATGCAATTTTTATTTTTGGAATGCTCAATATTATATATTGTGATTATAAAAAAAACTAAAAGATTTTGCTAAAATTAATTATATAACTCTAAAGAGAAAAAATTTTGTGAGAATTTTTTACAATTAATTTAATTGTAAATTACAATATTTTAAATTTTAATTTAAAGAAGTGCAATCTAATAACTAATATTAATGTCTGAAAGTTCACTACCTTCCAATTATGCAAATTTCTATTTCTAGCACTCCGGTAGATACTGATATGAAAAAAAAAAAAAAACATTTGCAATATTCAGTATATAAACACAGAAACATTTTCAGTCTATATGATTCTCATCAATTGTACATATGCTATACACATATACAGGCGGCCCTCAACTTTCGCACATAATTGGTTCCTGAAAGTGTGTGCGAATGTTGAATGTTCGAAAATCGAGGGATGTAAAAAAATGTGCACCAAAAACTGTGTTTTAAAGTATTTATTTATCAATATATGTACATAATGAAGTTAAAGAGACGTGTTTAAGTGCTTTCGGGAATTTTCTTTATAAACTTGTCAGGATTTAGTTGAATTACCTCCCTTTTTTCTTTTCTTAATAAAGATTTCTATAACATGCTAAAACTTGACTGTTACTATAGTTCCTACTTGCCCCTGTTGTTTGAAAATTTTCAGCCAATCAGTATCACGAGCTCTATCGATGAGTCTTTCGAAGTGAAGAATGTTTTAACTTGCACTTAAAACATTTAATATATTCTTTAAATTATATTTCACTCAATAATAACACAAATTAAATAGGGAGGATTCTACAGCCTATGAAAATTTAACGCATGTGCAAGATGATGCAGCCTAGATTCTAAAGGTGGCTAGTAGCTGGTCTAGAAATATACTTTAGAAATCAGTTTTCTAGACCTAATCTGAGTCATGTCTACTAAGACGCTTCGTTTATGCAATGCAAATTTTATAAAACTGTGGTTCAGACTGTGGTCGAGGACTAGAACGCATTTAAACAATCGGCCCAAACTGTTTTGACCTCTTGATCAGAACAACACAATAGTAATTACAATTCCGAGAAGTCCGCTATTGTGGGAAGTAATGTGTGTTCGAGAATGTAGAGCGAGCTACAGCACTTTGGAGCATTCTTCATGGAAGAAAATTTTTTATCAACAAAAATATTTAAAAAGTTGAATTTTTAAAAATGTGCGCGAAAGTCGAGGGACGCCTGTATTATGAAAAGCTTAATAACAAAAATCTTTTATTATAATATAACTGTTTTCAGTTTGATTACTACTTTGAAATCAAACTGAAAACAGTTGAAGTGAAATTTTTTGCCTTATTGTACTATTAATTGGAATTTCTGGAAGTTTTTCTTATATGTTAATAATTTTTACTTCAAAAATTAATAATAATAATAAAATATTCAAGTAATGATATATTAAAAAAAAAAGAAATATGCTATGTATCTGTTACATCATTATTTAATAATTGGTGCTAAATGGCTGAATTAAAATGAATTCTGCAAGTGGAAATGCTCATTTTTTTCATAAATAAGATGTTGTACTTTCTGATTTATTGTGATAAACTATAAAACTGAATTTTTTTTGGAGAACCATATAAGAAAATTATTGTTATACAAGTAAAGTTTTTAATAATGCTTAAATCTTTTAAATGAATTTAATATTTATTTAATCATAAATAATTTAAAAAATATTGACTTTTTAAAATTTCTAATTGCCACTATCTTATGACATTATTATGTAAAAATCTCAAAATTAATACATATATATAACTTGGATAATAAAGAATTATTCACTAAAATGTGACTATTCTGAACAATTGATTTGTAAGCTGTTTTGCAAATTGATTAATTAACAGCATTGATATATGAATCATTTTTTGTTAAAAGGAATTAAAAATAATACAAAATTTTTAAAGTAAAAATAAATATGAGATTTTTATGATAATCATTATTGCAATTTGATTTGCTGAAATTTAATTTTAAATATTTATATGTGAAAATTTAAGTGAAAAAATCACGAATTTATGATTTATATTTACAGTATAAAGCAACTGATACTGTTATAAGTAAACTAGGAAAGGTAGAATTAGTTTTTACACCAAAAGATGGTGGACCTAAAGAATCATTAGAAGTGTTTGACTTCAATAAAACAGGAGGTGTAACAATGGCCATGTACAATACAGATGAGGTAAGTAAAATAGGAAATGAATATTTTGCCTGTTACATATTAAGTCTTCGAATGTTATCAATAATCTAATAAAGAAAATTATTTGACAATCGTAATAAGTTTTTTAAATTTCCAAGATAAGAAGTGTAAAATAAATATTTGTTACAGTCAATTAAAGGATTTGCTCTGAGTTGCTTTGAATATGCATTAATGAAAAAGTGGCCTCTCTATTTGAGCACAAAAAATACAATTCTTAAGAGATATGATGGGCGTTTTAAAGATATATTTCAAGAAATATATGAGAAGTAAGTAGTATTGATTTATATTAATTTGTAGTTTGGATGATATTCCTGAGTAAAAGAAGATTTTTCTTTAAATTATATACAGGTGTCCCCCAACTTTCGCACATTCTACTTTCGCATGTGCAAAAGTCAGTTGTTGTCAATAAAATTAACACTGTACTGTTAATTTTATTGATCTTTACTTAATTTCGTTATAGTCAAATTTCATTGCTGTGAGCAGAATCTCTGTTTTTAATATGTCAATGGGAAATAAATACTTACTTTACAATTTCTTACTTTACAAGCTTGCTCCAGGAACAGATTAGCTCACTTACTGTATGTTCAATGTTATTATATATAAATTTATATTATGCATATATACATGAATTCAATTTTTAACTTTTATCTTCATCATTTAATCAAATATTACAATTATATAACTATTGTAGTAAGAATTGTGGTTTATATAAAGTATGATTCCAAATCAGTTATCTTTATTGTTTATATTCAGTTATTTCCTGCATAGTTTGACTGAACTACTGTCTTTTACTATAATTGCTGACTTTGTGTTTTGGATTCATCTTCAGATTGATATCTTTTGAGTACAATCAAATAAAACAATAATAAAATTTGAATTTATATTACTAATTTGTATTATTTTTGAACCTAAAAATTTATATATACAATAAGAGTATTTATCTGATCATCCAAACAATGAACAACTGAGGATCATTGTTTAGGTTAATACAGATTTTTTTTTTTTAACTGATTTTTGATCCAAAGATGGCAAGAAGATTTTGTCCATTAATTAATATATTTTCACTATTTAATACATACATCTTTGTTAATTTTTGTTAAGTGAAATACAGATTGAATAATTCATAATATGACAATTTGAGATATAAAAGTAAATTGTATCTTTTCAAATCCATATTTTTATCATTACTATAAATTATTAAAATTTCCAATAAATTATCATGAGATTAATTTGTCACTCTTTGTTTAAACATAAACTATTGACCTTTACTTAATTTCAGTGTTGAACTCATTTTTAACATTATATCTAAGGAAATAAGTTCTTTTCAATCAATAACACAAATAAATGCTAGAGAATATCTTTTATCTCATTAAAGTATATATAAATTGATTTAAAATTTGTACTTGTTGTAGTGTTTAGGAATAGATTAATGTCATATATTATTATAATAATAAAAATATTTTGTTTTGACAGGGATTACAGAAAGAAATATGAAGATGCAGGAATTTGGTATGAACACAGATTAATAGATGATATGGTTGCACAAGCATTAAAATCTTCAGGAGGATTTGTATGGGCATGCAAAAATTATGATGGAGATGTTCAATCAGATGTTGTAGCTCAAGGTAAAAAAAGTTAATTTAGCTTATAGGAAATTAAAATTCTCTAAAATTTTAGATGAAAATGTCTTTATCTAAAATTTTTAATTTTTTTTAAATTTTAATGTCTTTATCTAAAATTTTTTAAACAGTTTGCTGAATGTTATAATATTCTAAATAATAAATAGTGTACTTAATAGTTTATAACATTAAAAAAGGAAGATATTACAAAACAAATTGAAATATGTAGAGAATTATTTATTTATAAACAACAGTAATCTATTTTTTTAAATTAAATCTTTGGAATTATATACTATTATTATAGCAATTTACTGATTTAAAATGATATACTGAATTTTGATTATTTACAATTGTATAAACTGCTGTTTAATTGTCTATAAATAAATTGTTTTCAGAATGATAGGTGAAGTAATTAAATGTCTTTAATCATTGTTATGGTTAATATTATGTCATCTATATTAAGAATTATAAAAACATCCTCTGAGAACATCATAAGTTAAATTTTTTATAAATATTTCATTTAAAAAAGTTTATATAGAATAAATTTTATTTATAACTTTTCTAATTTGCTTTAACTAAGTTTGTCTAATCCACTCCAATATTTAATCCAGTTGAACAGATTTGATTGGATTCTTTTTAAAATTTTGAAACTGAAAAAATTTCTCATTATTATGCAAATATATTGGATATTCTTTCATTTATTAGGTTACTTTAAAATTCATTTGTAATTTCAAATCTAATTTCTAATTTTTTATTTATTCTAATTTGATTATAGTGAAAATGATTAAGTTTTGATATATATGAAATAGTTCTTCCATATATATGTTGTAACTATTTCATTAGGCAAAAGACTGTTTAGATTGTCATTAGTTTGTTAATGATTTTCATTTATCAAGTATAATGATGATGTGCTCTCAGAGGATGATACTTAAGATATTCTGCAATTTATTTGATTGTTATAAGAAAAATTTCATTTAATAATTAAAGATTAATCTTCTTAAATAAAAAATGTAACCTAGTGGTTCTGTTATATTAAAGATTCATCTCAGATTTTCTAATGTCTTTTTATAAGAAATAATATAATATAAAATTTCATAGTCATTCAATAAGTGTTTTATCACTTATTGAAAATATTCTTAGGTGAACTCTAGAATATTATCACAAATGATTATCATAAATGTTAAATCAATACTAATGATTTTAATATTTGCCATTATTACAAATGCATTGTTTAATGAATAATAAGATTCTTCTACTAACAAAATAGGAGCAGTTTAAACATATGACTATTTCAGAACTTATGAAAATTTAATCATTCTCACTTTAATTTAGAATAGATGATAAATTGAAATTATGTATACAGTAGGTCCTCATTTATGTTGCCTTACTTAACATCATTTCATTTTTATGTCATCAGCAAAAATTAAATTAACTAATTACAAAATTAAAGTTTTTAAAGTAACAAACAGAATAAAGCCCTATTTTCCTTACATTTTTCTGCCTAAGAGACAGAAAATGAGTTGGAAATCTATGATAACTGTAGATAACCAGGTAACCACATTTTATATGAGTTCTAACTGAAGTATATAGTACTGTCTATGAATATTCTGTTAAACTTTATTGCAATAGGACAATATGTTGGATTTGCTGCATGGAATGTTTTGACTTCCCAACCAGAGGATCCTAGTCCTTGAAAAGTTATATGAGGAATAAGGCCCATTTTGTCTGTCTTCTTCCTCTACAAACCAGCTGACTTTCACAGATGTAGGCAACATATGATAGGGCCTGAAATAGCATCTCTATTAGCAGATTATTGAGAACTGAAATTAAGAAAAACTAATCTTAGATATCTTGAGAATTTTAAAATGTCTTATTAGAAAATAATTTTCTTTCCATAAATCATGATATATAACTACTATGTAACATTTTTTGATTAAAATTTATAATTAAATCATGCTTTTCATTTATTTCATTCCATTATTGAATGATAAAGTAATGATTAATGACAAAAATTACCAAATAGTATCCCTTTTAGTTCTAGAAGGAATGCACCCTAGAAATGTAACCCCAAGTTATAACATTAGGCCTATGAGATTTTTTGCTTTCAGTTAAAGTTACAATTTTCAGAAATCTAACCCTGACATTAAACAGGCATCTACTACATGCACACAAACATCATACTTCAATTTTTATCATCTGATTAAGAGTTACAATGAATAGAATTCTGTTAAATTTATTCAGAAAATTATATAGTTTATAATTAATTTGGATTATATATTAATAATCAAATTAATATATAAAAATCACTTTAAACTTTTAATAAATTTGTAAATTTTTATCTTGAAATCTTATAACATTTTCAAAAATATTGAATAAACTACATTTTGATTGCTAAACTCTAATAATAGTTATTATTAATGTATGAGCTGATGATGGCGTTTTAATGCTGAAAACGTTACTCAATAAAGTTTTTGGTAAAAGTTATTAGATTGATATCTGGTCTGCTCACACGTGCTGTAGAAACTAATTGTATTTGCCAAACAGAGAATTTGTAATGTAACTGCATGTGTAAATGAGAGTTTTATGGTTCTCTACAGGAATTGGTAAAAGTCTAATTTTGTAAAATTTATAGAACAATAATACTATTTGTACTGAATAAAATAAGCTATTAATTGTAAAAAGTTAAAATTTTTAATGATTTATAAAAGAAAGTTGTATAAGGTTTTCCCCAATTATTATTAATAAATTCTTAAGGAAAATAGAATTTTCTTTAAAAAATAAATGGAAATAATCTTTCATTTGGTAATCAAATCTGTTCTGTTTATCCTGAGATTGTTTTGTCTACTTCTCTCATTTGCAATATATTTATGAGATGATTTCTTCTATAATAATTTATATATAATCACAATTTAATTTTTTTAATGAAGGAAATGAAATTCTAATAATAAATAGAATGTTATCAATAAAATGATACAATATATTTTTTGCATGTTAAAAAGTTGTTTAATAAATTTAACATCTTATATATTTTCTTTATTTAGGTTATGGTTCATTAGGTCTTATGACTAGTGTTTTAGTTTGTCCAGATGGTAAAACAATAGAATCCGAAGCAGCTCATGGAACTGTAACAAGGCATTATAGAGAACATCAAAAAGTAAGTTTTTCATTTTATATTATAAATGTAAAGTTCAAATAAAAGCACATTTAGCAGTCTTCCATGTGTTCCATTTTTGTCCAACTGATGATGATATCTCAGATACTGAAAATGTTTTTGTTTTTATTAAAGTTTATGCTAGTTTTACTGCTAAATGTGCTTTTATTTGAACTTGACAATTAGAAGTTAAGCAGTTTTTAGTAATCTTTGTCTTTTTACTTATATTATAAAGTTAGATTAGAACTATAAATTCTGATTTATAATTCTTGTTTAAAATTCATTAATCTACTGCATAGCTTCTAATTTTATTTTATGCTTAATAGAATATTCAAATATCTAAGTGAACCAATTAGTGACAACAAAATGTTTTTGATATTTTTTATATAGAGCAAATTCAGTGTAAGTATTTGTCAAATAGAAAATTGGTATCATTCATCTAGAGAGAATTTCTTGTTTCTATAAAATATATTTATGTAGAAAATATTGAAAAGTAACTCATTTAAAATAAAATATAATAATGAAACAAAATTAAAGCAAAAAGTATTAAAATCAATTTTTAATACATGGTTTTCCATGTATATTTTTAATAGGTACATATCTATGTATTTTAATAATAGTAGAGAAGAAATATATATTTCTTAGGAATAATTGAAAGTTAGAATGTAACACAATTGCTTTAAATATTTTCAGTCCTATCTGTGCAATATTAAATATTTAAATTATTAACAATCATACATATTTGTGTTATTTTTAATAATAGAATCAATAAGACAACAATCTTTATTAGCAATAAATATGGTGAATTATGAGGCTGGCATGAATGCATTATGACAATGAACTGTGAGGCTGCCGCAACATGGTACTGTCATCGCTGTTGTTTGACGGTCAGCGGTCAATTTCTGACACCAGGGTAGAGTTTAAAGTGGTCTCCAGCACTTATTGTCCGAGCGATGGACGGAAGATATGTTCTAAAATTGTCAAGGATGGCTGTCTATTAACGAGCGTGTTTATTTAGCGTATTTATTAGTTAATTAAGGTCGCATGAGTAAGTGCACACGGGGTCCGGGAAAAGAAGGAAGAGTACGCAATATATATAATATATATATGAATAATTTATTTACAAATAAGAAATAAAATAATTATAATGTTAAAGAAAACAAAGGAATCGATTTGAATCTATAAAATTCTTAACTAATTTGACGATTTGCGAACGTGCTAATGGTTCGTGAATGTTTTGTAGGTGGCAACCGATCCTAAATGGGTTGTGAATAGCGAACGAGCAAAACGGTTCATAAGGTCAGCAGTCGGGTTGACTTATATAATCGCTCCTTAAGCGCTACATACCTGGACATGGATGAGTCGGACTTGGAACTCCTTCGGAGATCTTTTCTTTCTCCTACTAAGTAATGGTATTGGTAATCCAAAAGACTCATCATCGACTCGGCCTCTCCCCTCGCCTTTTATCTGTCGACAAGGAAGAGCTCCTGAGTCGCATAGTGACATCACTTTGATGTCAAAATCTTAGCTGTTAGCAAGGAGAGTTCCTCATTAGCTGTCCGACATATTATTTGTTTCATTTCCTCGTCCAAGCAGTTGCCAAACCAACTGTTTAGATAAAGTGAATCAAAAAGGAAGCTAAATGTCGTTTCCTTTGCTTTCAACTGATAAAAATCATGCAAAGTTACAAAATTATACAAAATTAAATAAAGTAATAATTTTACAAATAATGTTATAAATTGAATTATACAAATATTGAAATAATAATAAAATTGATTAACATAATTTTCGTAACAATTACAAAGGAATTAATTCATTTATTTGGGAACAATATGGTGGGTCCTGCGGATCTCACAAAACTATGACTAAACTGATGAATCTTGTGATCTAATGAAAATTTTCAAATTTTTAACTAATCCATGTACAGGTAGGCCTTGATTAGTGCGAATAATTGGTTCCACGAATTTCTCGCACTAATCGAATTCGCACTAATCGAAGTATTAACTCTATGGAAAATATGGTAATTGGTTCTTGCTTTTTGAGATTCCGACCATTAGCTAACTTCACAATAAATAACTACAATAAACTTAACACTAACTGTTTAAGAAATATTTATTTTCATATTTTACATCATTGTTCATCATCTAAATTAATAACTTACCAGGAATTGCGTCTCATATCATCATCAAACCATCATCTAAATTAATAACTTACCAGGAATTGCATCTCATATCATCATCAAACTAACTGCCAAATCAAAGCCAAAATAGCGAATCAAAAGTGGAAGTTGAGCGCTGCCTGGCCACCAATTCTGGATCGAGAATTGAGTGAATAGTCCAATTTGCAATTAAGCATTGCAACTTTATTGAATCAGTAAATTAGTTCCAGATAGCATTAATAAGCGAAGTTAATGAACCAATGAGAAATTTTTAACAAGTTTTCTATTTGTTTATTAGCAGAATACGACACCAAAAGATAACAAAAACAAATTTTTTTCACAAGTTTTATTTTAAATAAAGAAATCAGATAATAAACAAAAGAAAATAAATAATATCGGTAGTAAAGCAATATAATAGGCAAATAAATTTGTAAAAATATCCTTATTTAAAAAAATTTAACAAAGAATGCTTTTATGTCGCTCAATCACATCCATTTTTTGCTGTAGCGTAATCACTTCTCTTTTTTTCGTTTCCTGTTTTATCATCAAAA
This sequence comes from Olivierus martensii, assembly GCA_000484575.1. Classification (NCBI taxonomy): domain Eukaryota; kingdom Metazoa; phylum Arthropoda; class Arachnida; order Scorpiones; family Buthidae; genus Olivierus; species Olivierus martensii. The sequence goes on from AYEL01052620.1 coordinate 20,342, forward strand.
GTGTTCTTCCTTTTATCCATTTCGATACTTTTTAAAAGAGAAAATTCTGTACTCTACTGTATGTATACGATAGCAAAGCTAAATAATAGTACAGTAATGTTAAACAGTTAACGGCAAAAAGCCCATCTTTCTGATGTTTCACCCCTTCAAAATCGTGTGACCGTTCTTGGACTGCTCCTCGTCCGGTTTTACTAATCGAAAATTAACGGTAATTTGTTAATTGACATCATAAAAGGAGCTTTGTTAGTAAGACTGGTCTGTGCTTAAAACTCGCACTAACCGAAAAACGGTATCAATTTTATAAGTCGCACTATTCAAAGTCGCACTAATTGAGGCCTACCTGTATATAAACCAATGCTTTCCTTTAAAAAAATTTTTTCTGTACAGAGTTTTTCACTTATTCATGAATAAATACAATAAATATTTTTTGGTGCTAACTATATTTGAGCCTTTCAAAAGCAAAACTGATTAACTTCATTTTCTGGACATTTCTCAATTTTAGTACTAGAGTACCTGATTGATGCAATCATGTGCTCTGATATTAAAATTGAGAAATTTCCAGAAAATGGAGTTAATCAGTTTTGCTTTGGAGAAGCTCATATATAAAATGCAATGTCTGGCTGTTTGTGTGTTCTGCATAGGCTCCCACATCATTTGACATATTGGGACCAAACTTGGCATGACCCTGCAGTAACATAGTATACCCAAAATCAAAATTGTTCCAAGAGTGGAGCACATTTGGATTGTTTTCTCTATCTGTTTGTTCCACTAAGGTTCCCACATCGTTTGACTTAATAACATCAAACTTTGAGTGCAAATTTCCAAGCACAATTAACATAGAATAATCTGGGTCAAAAATCACCCCAGGGGATAGGGCATTTTGAGGTCATAATTTAAAATACATTTTTAAATCATTCTGTTATTTTGATTATTGTTGACATTGCGAAGTATGAAATAAGGATGACATCAGGGTCTCACAAGCATAATGTTACCATGACTTAACAATGAACAATATCACAAATATTATCAGTGTGTAATATCAGTATGAAGTAAATTACTGTCTTAAATAAGGATTACATTTTTTGGAAATTTATAGAAGCCAGATTTTAAATCAGTTGGAAAATCTTTTGTTTTTTTAACAAAAATTCTTGATTAAAAACTCCCAACTCCCTATAATGATTGCACCTATACAATGATATGAAGCCATATTGTTTCTTGACTGAATGGGAGGCAACACTGCATGAAATGCTGTTATATTCGTAATATGATACTTAAGCTGAACAAACAATATAAAAAACATGAAACATCATATTATTTGATTTGATAATGTGAACCAACATATTCAAACTTACAACCTACAAATATAGTAGATGTTTATGTTCTATATCTGAAAAAATATATAAATAACATTTTGGAAAATATTTTATGTAAAGTTGAATTTACTTAAGTTGAGGATAGGCTGTATGTTTGTTTATGTTGAGTAATTTCTTAAACTGCAAAAGGTACAACCACATACTTGGACAGTTGTTTCTATATGATTTGACTTAAATAATTGGAGTGATTATTCATTGATATTTTGCAATAAGCATTCTAAAAATTTATGAATAATCCAATAATTGACAAAATTTTATAACAGTCAACAAATGGTATTATATGCCAAATAAATCAACCTGTTGCTTTCTGTTGGCTTGGTTTAAATAACCATCGTTTAATATTTCATGAAAACTGTAATCTATTTTTCAATACTTATATATATGTTGTTTTAAAAATATTAAGTTATGATTATTGAATAATCCAGTTACCAATTAAATTTAAAGTTACCTGATAGATAATGATGGTATAATTTGCAAATTCTTCCCTTTCTTACATGCTTCTCCATTTGCCAATATGTTAATATCATGTAATGACATTTGTTAAGTGTAAGGTTATTGAATATGAGTGAATATCTGATATTCAATCATTCCAAAAAATTTTACCTCTTATAACCTTGGTTGACATAGCTCTATTAATTAATTACTGCATATACATTAAATAAATGATCTTAAATTTTTTCTAATGAATGCTATGAGGTTTGTGCAGTCTTTGGTGTTGAGACTATAGAAGTCATGTGCAAGAAGGTAAACAAACTAGTGCTTCAGTATAAAGGAGTGTTACCGAGATCAAAATCTATTCTTTATTAGATAATCCAATGTATTTAATTAGTTTTAGTAATGTTGAAATTTTACAATATATTCAAATGACCGGCATAGACGATGATTCAGCAAAATGTATCAACAAAAACAAAAAAGGAGCCTTAATGTATCAAGATACCTAGGCAATATTTGCTTTCAGCAAGAAGAATCTTCAAAATTTTTGATTGAGGCAAAGATAAGAGCAGAAATGAAGAAATATGTTATTTATACTGTGCACACCATAATATCTCCTGAAAATAAAATAAATGTATAATCTATTTTAAATTATATTTTGTATTGGAGTAACTTTGTACTTGTGCATGCTTCATTTAGCCTATTTGTTGTAAACACGATTTTTAGATTGTATTTTCCTGATTAAATAATAAAAATAAATTAAATTATGTCCTAAAGATTTAAATTAGAATAAGCCACTAACAAAGAATAAGCTATTAATACTCCTCTATACAGAGTTACTCTCACACATGTGAGAGTAACATAGGTTGAGTTGGAACATAGGAGGTGAACATAGGTTGAGTTAGAATGATTCTTTGCTTCTTTTACATTTAACATTTAATTTTGGCCCAGAACAGCTCTCTTAGTACTCTATTTGAGTAGAAAGGGGCAATCAAAATTTAGCCACCAAGCTTACCATACAAAAGAAAAAAAGAAGAAAAAGAATTAAATTAATATTGCTTATTTTTCATTTTTTAATGAAATTTACTTTTTAAAATATACTTTGCTTACAGTCTTTGAATATAGGCCCGTAGGTGGAACTCTAATTTTGTTTTCACTGTAATTTATCGAATTCCATTAGGATTTATTACAAGTAAATAAAAATAAGCAAATATGGATCAAAGTATTACTTCATGTTATACCAGTGTTTCTCAACCATTGGATTGCGTTAAATTTTTAATGGGTCGTGAAGGAACTGGTAAAATATAGAATTAAAAATATAAAAAATAAGTAAATAAATAAATAGACAAAAAATGTCTTTTACATTAATTTTGAAAATAAATTATGAGATTCTGAATAGTGTTAATTTCTGATACGTTAATATCTTAATTTTGACATTGTGATGTGACTTAAGTCTATGAGCATATTTGTTCCGCTTGTCCCAGCATTCGTTGCACATTGCCCTTCCCAATTTTGCTGGTTTTGAACTAGTGTATAATTGTCAGTTGTCAAAACAGCAATAAGAATAACTTTGTATGTACAGTACATTACCATTTTTTAGTATCAATGTGTTCATTTAGTGTGTTAAAATTAGTAATTATATTTTGTATTTCATTGAAGTGCGTGTTTTTGTATTGAAGTATAAGAATTACAGTATGTTTTTAATTTACAGTTCATGATTATATTTCATTGTATTTGAGTAATACGTCATAGTCCATTGTATTATAAATTAATCCGAGTACATACAATATCATGCTGATATAATACTGTTTTATTTTATATTATAAAATAAACAATTGGGTCGCAGTATGATTTCAAAAAGTATGTTGGGTCACGGAGTCAAAAAGGTAGAGAACCACTGTGTTATATAATGTTCGTTTTTGTTTAGGTTTAACTAAACTTTCGTTGAAAGAAAATTTGGTTGTTGAATAGCCATACATTTTAACAATAATCTATTTGTAAAATTTTTAAAATGGAAGCAATTGTCTTCAAAATTTTCATAGCGTATTCTACTGGTTGACATTAGTTCGAATTTATCATGTCTGATTCTAATAAGCCATTCTTTCATAAGAGATGGCTTACCATGCAGGAAGAAGTGACAAAATATTTTTCTCTCTAGACGTCTTCTTTGCGCTATTATTGCTGCATCCGAATGCATAACAAGAGTTAGGCATTCTTTGTTTCCGATACAATAAGCATATAAACATGCCAGTTCTCAGACTTGTTGTACTTCTGACATGTGACCTGTGACGTCAACTGCACAAACCTCATTATATCTTAAGATACCAACTATAGTGATCTGAAAATTAGGCAGTTCTATTGATAAATAATCCTACAGTTGTATGCCTTAACAAAAATGTCATTTATAATAAACATTTTATACAAGTTATAATTCAATTAGTTTTTTAATATAACATAATCCAATTAATATGGTATTTGAAATAATAAATGAAATTGAATACATGGGATAATTTTTTGAAATTCACAAGTTTGTGAATTTTCTGAAATGTATGATCAGATTAAATGGCTGAACAACTGAAAGTGTAGGGAAACTAACATGTAAATAATCAAAACTAGTTTTCTTACTGAACTATGTTTTTTTAAATTATTCCTGGATAGCACTGTTTGATTTGAAATTTATTACTAATGTGTTGTAACACACTAGTAATAAATGTAGTGTGTAACACACACTACAAATCAAATAATATTGACAACTTTGTAAATAAAAATTGCAGAGTATTATTCTTTCTCAGAGGTAATAAACTGTAAATAAAAAAGTAAAATGCAATTTAAGTATTTTTGAAATTAAATTGGAATTTATCTAATCGTTATATACTGTATACAAATAGTTCTCGATTTTACAAATTAATTCATTTTTGGAGTGAGCTCGTGAAGTAAGAACTTGTAAATCAAGAATCAATTTCCCCTAGACATAATATTAATGCAGTGCTCCCAGCCAGAGTGTAATGGGGTCAAATTTAGTCAACACAATAGACTGGTATTTTATGTTTTTCAATCTGTTTGTTGACTTACATGAACTAGTCTGATTACTTTTTGGTTGAAGAAAAATTTTCAGTTTTTATTCTTAAAAATTAAAAAGTATTTAAACTTTTACATAGTAACCAAACCTCAAGGGAACTTTTAATCCAAATCCTATACTAATCAGCCATATTTAATCCCTTGATTTTTTAAAAATTAAAAAAGATTTGGATTAAAAGTTCCCTTGAGGTTTGGTTAGTATGTAAAAGTTTAAGCTTTAAGACTGAACCGGTCTATGTATTGCCTGGCTAGTGCCATTTGGAGGGCCCATGGCTAGATTTAGCCTGGTCAGGAGTAGATCTATTGGTAAGGTCCGATATCGCTAATCAAAAATTACGTCTAAATTAATATAACTGTCTGGAGAATTAATCCGCTTGTTGGCCTCGGTGGTCTAGCGGTTATGATGTTGGGGCGTTAGCCCAAAGGTCCCCGGTTCGATCCTGGGTCGAGGCAGATTTTTTTCTTCAGATAATTTAGTTAAAAAAATCTAGTTTAATTATTAATTAATAGATGGCGCCACTCATTGATTTAAATATATTAATTATTATTCTAATTACGAGATGGCGCTAAAATTAGTTCAAATTAATTCGAATCATTAAAAATCCATTAAAAATTCAAGGGATTAAATATGGCTGATTGTATAGGATTTGATTAAAAGTTATTTATTTCGTATAATGGAACATAAATGAATCTTATACTATATTTCAAAAATTTATAATTAATTATCAAAAATGCAGATATCAGCAATTACATTATATTTTAATAGCAAAATGTGAAGAATTTCATAATAATGAAAAATTTTTAAATACTTTATTATAATTGTAAGTAATAATATTTTACTCTGAATGTAATAAATCTTTTATAATAAATAAATTAATATTTGTTAAATATAGATTAAAAGAAAATTTTTTGAAGATTTCATCACTTTAAAATATTGTAATGTTTACTATGGTTTGAGGACAAAACTTGCATTTATAACATACAAAAACAGTATCATAGGTACAGATAGACCAATGCAAAAATTGCGTGGGAAATTCAGTGAATACAATTTTAAATAGATTCATATGATGTATACCATTAGGCAGCAAGTGTAATTTTCAACAACTTGTATGCCATATGGAACTAAGTAGTAATGGTCATAAAATTAAGTAAAAGTCAGAAAAATCAACAGTTTATAATGAAACAATGATGTATCTCTCAAAATAAATGCCCTTTAAAATCATGCAAATTATAATAAATAGTTTTCATAATTTTATTATTTATATCGTATAAATGTTTAAGAATTTGTATTCTTCATTATTATTGAAAATAAGTAGACCACATTTTATACAGATGTTCTACTGCTTTAGGCACAATCTAGCAATGAAAGTTATTTACATAATGTACTGAAAAATCCATGGTGATCAGAGAACAAACTACTTCCACTTCTTGTGCCACCATTTTGAATTTTCTGATTTTGTATCAGATGATTGAATTTCTGCTACAAACTTAGTCATATTGTTTTGTATAACCATATATATATATATATATATGGCTTATTTAAGAATATTTAGCATTTTATTTTTGCAATTAGTCTTCATATTTTTGAATTTTTTTTGATACTTCATATATTAAAAAAATCTCAAAAACCCACAAATTTGTTAACTGAGAATTATCTGTATTTAAAATAATAAATATACGACTATCCTGTGTTTACCATTGATATTTTTGACTTTTGTATATTATAATTTTGCATGAGAAGTGATGATATATATATATAATTTATCTAAATTTTGTAATATAAATTTTGGGAAAGATGGAAGTAAATATATGGTTGAGAAGTTATTTTAATAATTTTCATTTATAAAAATTGTTTTTTTTATTAGTTTATATATAATCTACAGATGTGTATTATATATTTTTTATTAATTCTTAAATGATTAATAAATATAACAATTATATAAATATACCATATATTAATAATCAAGTATGGTTCTAGAATAGAGATTTAAAACTTATATTACATGTATATTTATATTATATATTTTTTAAAATTAATTTGAATCTTAAAATTTTTAGGGTAGACCAACAAGTACAAATCCTATTGCTAGTATATTTGCTTGGACAAGAGGTTTAGAACATAGAGCAAAGTTAGATGGAAATAATGATTTAAAAAAGTAAGTAAAAGGATTAAAAAGTTAATTAGAATTTTGATAAAATTTATGTAAATGACAATATAGTTTACAAAAAAATACTATCATCAAACATTGTTTAATGAACCACTATCAAAAATAGTCATTTTATAATTATACTGCAATCATATTTGATAGTGTTTAATTCTCAAGCGTATTTTTTTTTCTGTATTTTTTCTGTAAAATCTAAATGATTTATACTTATTTTTAGTCAATTCAATAAATATGAACATTTTAAAAAATTCATTTTTTAACCCAATATTATATCATTTTAAATGTTAATAATTTTAATCTCTGTAAAATACACATGCATACTATATATATAATATCTTTTTCTTATCTTTTAAAAAAAAATATTTTAAATAATTAAATAGTAATTTGTTCAATATAACACAGGAATGTTAATATTTTCATCCTGCTTTACCTCTGTGAGGCTCAAGTCTTTTTTATTAAATAACAATAAGTAACACATCATTTTAAAAGATATGTTAGTGCTGATTTCAAAACATTTTGCATATATTATGCCTACATAGAGCAATTTTGTAGGATTGATGTTCTACAGGAATTGTTCTGTTAGAACATTAATTTTATATATTTTGTAGAAAGATATTGATTGATCCACTATTAAAATACAGATAGTCCTCGACTTACGATGGATTCCATTCCAATGTCTCCATCGTAAGTCGATTCTGACATTAGTCAAGGACTTTTTTAATTCTTGATTTGTTTGATTTCTGTTTTAGTATTTTCATAAATTAGATCTCTATTTAACTTAAAATGATTAAATAAACCTTTCCTCGCCTTCTTTTTTTACTCTAGAATTTTCATCAGTAATATTATTTCTCTTACTGGACATGACAGAATTATGATAAGATAGAGTAATAAAGCTTTGTTTGCCAACTAATGGCAACACTGCAATGCATATACAAAAGCAACGTGATATATGTATATACAAGCAGCAAATTGAATTAGAGAATTTTTAGTAATAATTTTTGGGTATCATAAGTCAAGTACTATCTGTATTATTAAAATGGCTGTTTTTTATGCATATCAAAATGGAACAGATTTAAATTTACTAGAATCAAGCTATTTCAAATTGTCTTTTTTCTTCATCTATTGATTCCATTGTTGAAGATTGATTAAATATGCTCATTGTTGAAGATAAAGGAAAATATTGTAGTATGTATATATGAGTTATGCTATTGTCACAGCAACATTTCAAGCTTGAAACATGCATTTTGAACTTTAAATTTTTATTTTCCTCAAAATGTGTTATATTTTCAAACAAGACTGGCAAGAAGAAATTTCTTTATTGTATTTAGTCAATAAAAAGAACTGAATGCTCTAAAATTTTATTTAATGTTTCTCAATTGACATTCTAAAGCAAACAGTACATACTTTTATTGAAAAGCTATTTTAAACATGATCAATTATAAAAAAATTATAAACTCTAAATCTTACTAAAGGACCATAGAAAGACTCATAAATCAATCTTTTCATTCAAGAATGTACTAATTAAAAATTACATTGGAAGGAAAAATAAATCTCAAAAATTCTTCAAGTACAATGAATATAAAAAAAATCTAGCCCTGCAATAATCCGTAATATTCTTTTGTTAGTATAGAATAAAGATGGCCAGGACTTTGAAAGTGATTGATTGGTTGATCATGCAATCATTTATAATCACCGCCATCTTCTTGGAAATAAATTATTTCCAATTAAACTCCATCTATTAGAAATTATGTTGCTATGTTGTATAATTTAGATTTTTCAATTTATTATCTAATGAAATTCACATAGGTTTGGCTGCCACAATAGTAGAAAAAATAAACCATTGTACAGGTAGTCCTCAACTTATAACCATTTGTACTTACAACAGTGATGAAATATGTTCATTCTGTGATTAGTCAATGAATTCCTATAGCTTATCATTGGGTTCAAGTCCCTGACCTATTGATAAGCTATAAGAAAGCATATTTTTCTATGTCTCATTCCTGTATTTTTGTGCTCTTTTTGTTTATTAAGATAATATATAGCAGGAGTTGGCAACACGGTGCCCGCGAAGCAATTTTTATGTGCTTGCCATTCAAATATCTGAAATCTAAATTTTAGATATTCGAACAACAAATACTCGTAGTTGTAATGAATAATTTTAGTAAAAATTCATTACAGTTGCGCACTTTGATTTTATCTTCACCATTTTTGACGAAAACTGAATCTTAGCAACATATATATAACACTAGATGACTAGATTAATCAATTTTTCGAATACTAGAAACATCTGATGCTGCATATAGTGAACTATTTTCTGTCCTCTCTATCCAGCCATAGCGTGCTATAATACCCGCAGAAATTCTCATGGTGCCCACCAAACTCCCGCATTTCTGAAATATGCCCTCATATTAAAAATGGTTGCCGACCCCTGATATATAGTGTCCTAGTAAACATTAGAATTGAGAAATCCATAAATTTTGGACACTTTCGATTTCCAGCCATTCTGACTTACAATGACAGTGTTTCAAACCCGAACTTAGTGTAATCTTGAAAAATTCACAAATAAATAAAAATTTGGCTGATATGTATAAGATACATTTCCATATAAGTCATGATAGTCTAAAATTGAATTCTGCTCTTGTCTAAGGACATAAGAATATATTTAATATTAAGTTTTGGATTGTACTTTGTAAAGAAAAATATCCATATACAGTAGTACCTGACAGTTCGACATTTGAATTTCACTGTATAGTGCATGTGCGTAAGTGGAATTGAGTGATGTCATTTGTTATTTTTCAGTTCTTGTTGAGCTGCTTTGGTGTTTTCCATGTTGTTTATATTAATTTTCAATTCTGCATTTTACAGAAAGTAAAAAATTTCTGCATCTGTAGTTATCATTATTTTTTTGAATGAAATATAAGAATGGGTTCAAAGAGAAATAACTAGAAGAATAATTTCAGAAACAACAACACTTAATTGAGCATAGAGAAGAAGGAAGGAATTGTAGATAAAGTGCATAAAGATACAATTAAGATGTAACTCGAGTATGGAGTTCTGAAGACAGCTATGACAACATTTTGCAACAAAGAGAGAAGATTATGGGTGCTAAGATGTCTGCTGGAGCAATGAAGGTTTCTGACAAGAATAGATATTTTATCAATGAATAATAATAATAATAATATGTTTATTTTCGTTTATTGCATACAAAAGCTAAATTCATTATAAAGAAAGAATCTATTGTAGTGGCATATTTATGAAATATACACAGATATGTGATCTTGTCTTGCATTGTTATTGCAGTATGAGCATATACACTTCTGAGGTAGAATGGAAACTCTTGTCTTTACATAGTTTATGATGAAAGCCATGAAGAGAAAGTTTTATAAGTGTGCTTTGGTTTTTAAAGTCATTATTTTTCCAATTATGTTATTATCCAGCCATGTTAAGTTATAGTTCTGATCATTAAATTTGTTTAGTTTAGCTAGTCTGTGCATTCTGTATTTGTTTAGAATTTCCTCATTTATTAGGTTGCTGTTTTCTAAGTCTTCAGTAAGGTGGGGATTGAGGTAATTTTATGGCCGAAAGTATACAAGGCATTGATATGAACTCTGGCAATGCTGGCACTGTATCATGGCAGCCACTTCGTATCGCTCCATGCATTTTTACAAGTCCACTTATAATAATCAATTTATTCTACCGAACAAGACCACTTTTAAATACAGAGATTTTATCAATGAAGAGATGGAAAAGCTGCTTCTTACTTGGATTAGAGAAAGACAGATAAAGGGAAATCAAGTAACTGATGCAATGAGCTATGAGAAGGTTAGATTAATTTTCAAAGAATTGCAGAAGAAAACTCCAAAATGTACCTCAAATAAAATGGAGGAATTTAAAGTGAGTCGAATCGGCTGGATGGCTGTGTGGTTAAAGCTTTGGCTTACCACCCTGGAGGATCTGGGTCCCACACTTCCAATTTTTCAGGAGGGGTCTGGGCATGTCCTGTTGAACCCCATCCTTCAACTATCCAATTGACCCCATCATGGATGTTGGCCAGTCTGTGATGGGCTCTATAAGTAGCTGCCACCAGATACAGAATATCCCATAAGGATATGGTGGCATAATCAAACTAACCTAACTTAAAGCAAGTCAAAGCTGGTTTCATAGATTCAAAGGTAGAATAGAATAAAGAAGACTTCATTCCAACATCCAAGGGCTAATAAATTATGTGTATTGTGTATAAAATAGTGTATTTTGTAATTTAGTGTGTTATACAATAGTGTGGTGTATAAAATAGTGTATTTTGTAATTTAGTGTGTTATACAATAGTAATGCATATAGTAAAGAATATGATATAGTGTCTCTCTCTCATTTTCCCGTTAAAGGAAGTGGGATGGGAGTCCAACAACAAATTAATATATTTTCTATAGTCTTATATGGGAAATATTGTCCCGCAATTCAACAGTTTCTCAATCACTAGTTCTGCAATGGATTAGTGTTGAATTGAGAGGTACCATTGAATATGAACAGTTGTGGCATATCTCTATTTATTTTTTAGTTCTATTTATATGTATAAATCAGTATTTTCTTCAGTGAATGCCATTAAGACAAAACATTACTTTCATTTGATAACTCATTATATGACATATTTGTGAATTACAATAAACTCTTATGAACCACAATATATGACTTGATGATATGCTACAAAATATGCAGTATCAAATTTCAGATAAATCTTTGGAAAAAAAATGCTAATTAGAGTTCATTTATAAGTATATTTTATATATTAGTTTTATACATTCCTCTGTTTTGTCATTTCATATTATTTAATGTTCTATTTACTTACATTATTTGTGTAAAATTTATTTAAGATAGTATTTGTATATTGTTATTTAAAAATTATATAAATAAAATTATTGTGTGCTTGTTGCTTTCTAAACTAAGTTAAACTTGGAGCTATTAATTTAAATAATTCCAAGTTTAACTTAAAGCTTAGTAAGCAACAATTAGAAAGAAGTGTGAAATTGAAAAAAATAATTAAATTCTGTTCAATTTAAAAGTCAGCGATTTAAATTCAATTTGAAAAATCTTTAGAATCACACATCATTCAATATTTTATGAAAAAATAAGTTTTCACCCACCCTCAAATTATTAATTCAATTAATTAACAAAAAAGATTAAAGTTGGACCTTATTAACATAGAATGCAATACAACAAAATCTAAACTAGCTTAATCTAAACTTAGGACCTAGTTGTCACTTTTATCTATAAATGCAATAATAAAAAATTCAAATTAAGAAATCTAAAAAATGCTTATTAATTTAAAATCTCAATGCGGGGCCAGATTGGTGCAAATGATCCAATCGGCTTAGATCCGGCACTGAGCGGAAGTATTTTATACTTCGCCTAAATAGCATCAGTCATTCTATATAATGCCTAGGCATTATATACAATGCCTAAGCAAAGTATATATAATATTAATCGTTTCATACTTTGCCTAAAAACGCCAGGCATTCTATATATTGCCTAGGCATTCTATACAATGCCTGCATTTCATACTTTGCCTATAACATATCAAATAAAATGCATTTTAATTTAATTAAAGTTGAATAAATTACCTATATAATAAACTTTCCTTGTTAATATTAAATAGCTATAATATATAAAATCTGAAAAAAAAAATTATTTTTAATTATTTATTAATTTGAAATAAAAAACAATTAATGAGGAAACTTTATAATATAGAAGAAAGTAAAACGAATATAGGCCTACAGTATTCTTAAAAAATTAATTTATTTAAATTTAATTAATTTATTTGTATATATTAATAGGAGCTTCTAAACCTGTAAGATGTTTCTAAAGAAAAATCACAACCGAAACTTTCAAACCGGAAATGTGTCAAAATTTTAATGTAACTATTGCAAATAAGTTTTAAATAATAAAAATTTAAAAATTCAAGTAAAATTAAATTCGAGATTAAAAGTCATTTCAATATGCTAATCATGTTAAATAAGTTGTTTCTACAAATAAAGATATACTGCTTGAAACAAGCTCTTTATCTTGCTGAAACCTATCTTTAATTCTATTCTGTTCTTCACCTGATCCCGGTAGGGTTAACTTGAAAAATAGATCCTAATGTTTTACTTTCTCAGTCAAAAAAGTTTTCTTTGAGTTGATAAATTTTTAAAATCAGTTATTGAATCGACAGTCTGTTCAAATCATATATTGCAAACATTACAAAGAGCGATTTACTAAAAAGTATCTTGAGTCGAGTTTTTTAGAAATGAAAAAAGATAGCAAAGAATTAAAAGGTAGGAAAAAATTATAAGTAACCAGTACTTTATATGAAAAAGCATTGTACTATTTCTTCTGTGATATGTGATTATTACTACACTTATTGCGACGATAAACAACTATCATTACGAAATATATGTTGCAGAGTTGCAATCGTAGATATGCACATCTTATGTTAATTCTAATCTAAATATTTAAAAATTTCTCAAATTTATTTTTTAAATGTCTAAACTACACTTACTATAAGTACGAACTACACTAAAACCAAACTTTTTATTGATTGAAATAAAGCAAAAAGTTTTAAGTGTAAATAGATGACACCGATAACAAATTCTAATTATATACAGTGGATTACGCTTAATTGGGACACCGGTTGAGACAAATCTCAAAGAACGAAAACCAAACTAATAAACTAATACAAAATTTAAGGGACAACTTTTCGCTTAATTGGGACAGTAGCAGAAAAGAAATTTTTAATTTTTGATATATTTTAGGGATTTTTCGAAAGTATCTCAACACTATGTACACTAACACTTGTGTGCTTTCTTAAAAAAATCCTTATACAAAAATTATAACAACATTTTATTGTACAGCCAACACTATGTACACTAACACTTGTTGTGTGCTTTCTTAAAAAATCCTTATACAAAAATTATAACAACATTTTATTGTACCGATAATTTTTCAGATTAAATCTTTCTACAAGACAATACAGACTAACACAATGGAGCGGGTCGTTTCTTCGCGTCCTATTACATACACATCGTCAACACACTGTCGCCGCACTAATATAAACATCCATTCTTTAGTAAAATTATAAGTAAATATCATCGTTGATAAATAATACATAACAGTACTGTATTCAGCAACACTAGTGTGATGAGAATCAATTATCTATCGTCGTGAGTCTGGCAAGTGTGCGTCTCACTCTCTCTCGTCTCTTAAAAGTCTACGGTTACTGTACCTAGCGATATTCATTTACAGTATCGATTTTATTTAAAATTTGCAAATCTTTGCCAAGATGTCAAGAAATGATTTTACATTTTCAAGTAAAATTGCTTGGCTGGATAAAATTAAAAGCCAGCCATTTAATACAAGCCATGGTAGATTCGCTGAAGTAAATCAAAATCTATTATAGCGCGTCTCCTACAACAAGAAAATCAACTGGATGAGGAGTGGGCAGTGTACGGAGCGTACGTCAGTGACACACGGAGCGTATCGTCATAGACGCGTAGAAGATTCGACTTGCAGTTGACAATACGCTTGCACATCTATACAGGGAGCATACTACAATCGTACAGAATTCGTTCAGTCAAGATGGCGTCCAACGATGATGATGGTATACGTATTTTATTATCTTTGTCATCGCCGAAAAAGAAGGAAAATAAGACTGTTTTGGATTCATCATTATATTAAAAGAAAGGTAAAATAATATATTGTTTATTGCTGCGAGGGAATTACCAGATGATGCAAAATTTTAAATATTTTATAGAATGGTATTTTATATTGTATATCAAATGACAACATTCAAAGTAAAATCTTTCCACGTTATGTGTCAGGAATAGGGTTAAAACCATGTGTTGCTTTTCCGTCTCAATGGAATTATTATTTTACAATTATTTGAATTAAAATATATTAATATTTGAATAAATGTGTGTCCAGTTCATTAAATGAGCTATGTCATTCCGTGCTTTTTCTATTATATCCTTTCAAAAATATTCAGACAATGAATAATTATATAAACATGAATACTCTTCTATTATTTGTACGAATTTAATTGTAGTGCTTCCATTTATTTTTTTTATATACGACTAGGTAAATCGTACTGAATATATAAAGCATAAATGTGTATCCAGTTCATTAAATGAGCTATGTCATTCCGTGCTTTTTCTATTATATCCTTCCAAAAATATTCAGACAATGAATAATTATATAAACATGAATACTCTTCTATTATTTGTACGAATTTAATTGTAGTGCTTCCATTTATTTTTTTTATATACGACTAGGTAAATCGTACTGAATATATAAACAAGCCTAGCTTCATATGGCTAGCGAACGACAGTACAGTACGACCGGCGTCGTGAAGCTTGGGAAGTATGAATACCCTACGCTGCTGCTTTGTGTATAGACATGCATTTGAAAACACGTGGCGCTGCAAGCAAAGGCGCTGTTTCCACTGTACGATTTCGTCCAGCACGACGCCGTCCAGTAGCTTCCGATTTCGGACAGCAAAACGTTTACGTGCTCACATAGGCCGTATAATGGATCCGTAACTTTTAAAACGTCATGTCGAAGTAGCCAATAACGAATGTTGTAAAAATAAACCAATCAAATACGTCGATAGAAAAAGTTTATTTCATGATGGAGAAAGAGGTTGTTTTATCTATTTCGATCAAATCTATGATTTTGATAAATATAATGTTTAATTTAACACTTTTGGAAGGAAGATACAATCATATAGTGATGAATAGTGGTGGATAATACACGCTTTTTTATTCTAAAACTAAATAATATTTTATAAAGCAAGAATGAACACGTGCACAAGACCAATTCGATTAGCTGTACTGTATTCTGTTCATGAACTTACCATCTTGTGTAAGTTGGTCCGTTATTCTATCCCAAGTATTATTTTTTAATATTTTGTCGTGATATTCTTTTCGGGATTTGTCGTAAAGACAAACGTTTTCACCCACCAAATTTTTAAGTATTTCGTTGTTTACCGCCATGTTTTTCAAAGCTCTCGTTTACAACAAAGTAGTTACTTATTAGCTATCGAATCGGTGACGTCAATCCGTAAGGATCCGTATCCAGCATAAAGTAGGATAGAAGTCTAGTCGATCTGTTCCGTGATTTTGCTGTCCGTAAACGGGCCGTTGCTAGGATACCGGCTATACGGATCCGTTTTGCTGGACGAAATCGTATAGTGGAAACCGCGCCTAAAACGTGTCTATGACGATACGCTCCGTGTTCAAAGGGCCTAACATATGGAGTGGGTCGTTTCTCCGCGTCCTATTACAAACACATCGTCGACACACTATCACCACACTAATATAAACATCCATTCTTTAGTAAAATTATAAGTAAATATCATCGCTGATAAATAATACATAATAATACTGTATTCGACAACACTAGCATGATGGCATAACAATACTGTATTCGGCAACACTTGCGTGATGAGAATCAGTTATCTATCGTCATACTGTATTCGACAACACTAGCGTGATGAGAATCGGTTATCTGCAATACTGTATTCAGCAACACTAGTGTGATGAGAGTCAGTTATCTATTGCACTATTGTATTCGGCAACACCTAGCGTGATGAGAATCAGTTATCCATTGTCGTGAGTCTGGCAAATGTGCATATACCACAGATTTCTATATATATAGATGGCCTGCTCATTGTTTAAAAGTGTAACATTACTGGTGGGATCAGTGGTGGGCTACTTTCACGAATGTACAGTACATTCAAAGCTATGGTAAATTGACTTTATTTTAGTGGCCAGATCTGGCCCATTTATTTTAATAAGTGTGATGAACAGATTCTAATAGTTAATAAAAAGGGTGTAGAATCCAAATATGGGGTATTAAATCATTTTTTATTATAATTTTTTATAAATACACGATTTCGATAATTCGAACGAAGTGCTCAAAATAATCCAATTTTCGCATTTTCCTAATCATTTAATGTTTCGATCAAGGAGAAAAACAGATTTAAAGGCCATCGAGGGTGCATTGTAATAAAAA
>AYEL01052622.1:0-18258 GCA_000484575.1 Olivierus martensii
CATTATCACATTCTGTTGTAGTACCATTATCCAAATTTACTGATACCAAAGGTTCTGCATCATGATGTTCTCTGGTAGATAATTCCATATTTTCATTAATAACGCCTAATTTTTAAATATACAGTATTAAAATTATTTCATAATTACTTTATATAGACAATGTAGGGTAATAGCAGTAATTTTTTTAAATGTACATTGATACTTACAATTACGATATTCAGCATCACTATCGAATTCGTTGTGCAGTGTAGTAGTATTTATTCCCATAGATAAAATACGATTATTAATAGTATCATTATTATGTTTATATGCTGGGCCACCACCAGTTTTGAAAAGTTGTAAACGTTCATTAGCCCTTTCTTTAGTAGCTCTAGCTTTCATGTTTTTATAGCAAAAGATTAACTGCTTTTTATTTCTAGTAGTAGTAATTCCAGGCTGACCGTTAAATTTTTTTTCAATATTATTCCATGCTTCTTGTTTCTGACGATTGGTTACCGCATTTGTTTTCTTATTTTCTAATATACTTTTATATTTTTCTATTAGTCCTATTAATAATTTTTTATCAAAAGTTGAATAATTTTTTTAATTGAATCGGTTCCGACCTCCATGTTGAAAAATACCTGCAAAATTACAATCTTTGTGCATCAAAAACCGCGCATAAAGTCACGTGATATAAATCAACAAATCGAAGCTGTTCTTTCAAAGCGGTAAGAGTTAAACAGCCGATCAAATAACCCGGTTTCAAAAAATGTTGGTGGATACGAAAGAAAAATAATCGGAGTTCACAATTCGATCCCGATTTATACGATCTACGAATTGACACTTGGTTGGTGAATACGGCCGTTAGTGTCCCAATTAAGCGGAATCCACTGTATCAATCATTAATTTTAAATCAGTATAAAGTTTCATTATATTTAATAAAAGATGATTTTTATATTTTGATTTTATTATATATGCAGTAATAATAATAGTATAGTAAAATTCTGATAATCCGACATCGCCAGTGCTGCATTAACGAATATGCCGGACTATCGAATATTACAAAGGACCAACGAATGAATAAATTATATACTGTATTTCACAAATTCTATGTACAGTTTTATTCACTTTTGAAAAAAAATTTTTACAAAGTGGCTAAATAATTCATATAGACAGCCAACCTAATTTATATACTGTTTTATTCCACTTTAAAATGAAGAATAAAAATACATATTACTGGCATTAATCAATTTCCAATGGCGAATTTAATTAGATTAATAACTGGAATCGTCTAAAACTGAAGACTACCAAATTTGTTGGATTATTGTATTTTAGAATATTAGAATTCTTCTATAGGCCAATGTCTGTAATGTTAAAAAATTAATACTTTTTATTATTTATTCTAAAGAAAAAGATTTTAATAAATAAACCAATTTTTAATCATTTATTTTGATTTATTTTAAATTCTTATGGTGAATATGAAGTGGAGTTGTAGTAATCAAAAATACCTAGAGTTTTCATGCAAGTGAATGGATGAAGGAAGTTCTAACTTCTGTCTTTTAAAAGAATTCTAAAAACTAGAAATTATCCGCTCATATAAATGAGCGGAAATATAATCATGTGATTTAATCTAATAATACCGTATATAACGACAAAAACACTTTCGAATTCGTATAGGAAATCCAAGAGGGAATCGTAAAATGGCATCCATTATTACGTTTCAGCGCCACCTGAGAATTCTGGGTACGGTATAATATTTCCGGAGTCGAAAATTTGCCCCCTTTATAGTGCACCCCCTAATTTAAAGATGCTGAGTCCAAAAATGTAATTATTATTTACCGCTGAGGCTCCATTATCGAGATACAGGGCCCCAAAGTTGGGGCCTATCAGTCAAATTTATCAATTAATTTTAGTAAATAATTTCGAAATTCTAATGAAATTAGATGTGGTTTTATATTCCGAATCGAATGCAACCATTTCCATTTACCTACCTTTACGAAATTATGCGATTTTTTCATTTTTACTGTTTTTATCACTCCTGATAAATTGCCGGTAGGAGAGCAAATTACCCAGCATGCTTTTCGGATTTCGTATTTGAAAGAAAACGGAGGCATTTCGTTGAAAACTTGCTTATTACATTATATTTTATTACATTTAGTATTTATGGTATCAGAGATATATAATTTAGGATTATTGTCATAAGATACTGAAAATGTGACTCGCGATTACGTTATCCTGATATGTATGCTGGCTAAATTAACGTTAAAATTTGACACAATTAATGGATTCCAATGTATTTTGCATCGGTAATGACAGTCCTCTAAGCAGTTTCAAGTTGGGCGGCTGGTCGTCATGCCTTCCGTCCGTCCGATGCGATTATTAGTAAGAGTTCTGCTCTTGTGGAAGGTTCGGGTATACTTTACTCTTCCGACCTTCCTGCGGGCTGTCGCGATTTTCGCGGCGGTTGCGCCCGAGCTTTGGTGTCCTAAGGATTTCCCATTTTGGGAGAACTTGTTGTGAGAAAACCGTTGAATTTTCGATCCCTTCGGGGACTGTCCGGTCGCTCAGTAATGAGCGCCAGTCTGTAGCAAATACTCGCCTCTTGTGTCTCCGCTCTTGTGCCTCTTGTGTCTCTGCAAATACACGCCTCTTGTGCCTGTGGACGGAGGCGATTCTCAGCCCGTAAAGGTCGCTTCGGCGACACAGTGCACGAGATACGAATACGGCCTTCTTACCCCTAGGCCTGGCAAACCTGAGCGAGTCCGCCGTATTCGTATTTCGTTCGCTTTGTGGATCAGAGTGGTGGTCAGGCGAGTCCGCACCCCTAAGTGCAGGCAATGATTAAGCCGAGATTATTCTCGCAGACGTTAAGTACCCTTTAGTACCTTAGTAGGTGGAGCAGGGGAAAAGCTTTGGCTATAGTCTCAGAATACGACATGAGCCTGTGAGGAAGTTGACTTTGATCTGTCCTATTTTTATTTTATTATGCACTCTATTATTTATCGTTATTTTCCAATATTCCAACGTATTACATTTTAGTTTAAAAGTTAACTTACTCCCACCTTCTCCGTTGTACTTGGCAATCACGTGATACGGAGTCGGAACCAGTCTCCGGAAGAGCTATCCCGGTTAATGATGTCATCTTATCTACATAAATTTTACCACTGAAATTGATATGTGAAAATAAAAATGATCCATATCGGTGTTTTTTCGATATATAAATTAATTGTAAAGATAATGACATGAATGAATTACTCTGTAAACTAATAACTTTGAACTTGTTACGTATAAGTATGTAAATGAGCGAGTACGGAAGTGTTCGACACTCGAGTATAAAAGTCGACGCAGTCGACAAGCCGATTGAGGTGTTGTTTGATAACCAGAGGTGTTGAATCCAGACGTAAAATTGGCGAGTGATATTTGAGTTCTTGTAAAGATCGACGATTGTTTGAAGTTTGTATCGGAGGTGGAGGTAGTAGGTTTAAGTAGTATTTAAGGTTCGTTCCTTTTGTGGATAATTGATTGTTGATATTTGAATTGGATTAAACAAGTTTTGTTGTTTATTTGATTGTTGCTTTATTATAATTCCAATAAAGCATTTGCTAACACTTTTGTAAGTGTTTTGAATTTAATAAATTTAGTTTTATTATTATTTAACTTTGAGAATTTATTCAATTTATTAGTGTAAGTTCTAACATCGTTTATTCGTTTTACTTCTTACACTTAATCGGCACTTTTAGTTATAAGTTCTGATTTCCGGTTTTGTTTCGTCAATTAGACGTTACATTGTGTTAGACTGTTTTGTAATTAATTAGTTTTAAGCTGAAACTTAGCTTAAGACCTGAGCTCAGGCCGAACTCTGGATTGCAGACGTTAGAACCGTCAGGTTTAGTTGTATAATAATATTGATATTCGTTAAAATTCGTGACTTTTCTGAGCTCAGGCCGAACTCTGGATTGCAGAGTCGCTAGAACCGTTAGGTTAATTATAGTTATTGTTATTGACATTCGTTCTAATCCGCGACTTTGTTAATCCACGACTTTGCAAGCCTATGTGACGCCATCATGGCACGACAAAACTGATATATCGTGACGTCATCATCGCTGCGACATGACATATCGTGACAGATATCGGTGGTGTTAAGAAACTAGTTAAGCCTTATGTTATCACTGCGCTGCTAACACTTAGCGCCATCTATTGGTAATAATATAAACTACAATTTTTATTTCTTAATTTTTAAATTATTAATAACGACAAATAATTTTGGCTGGCGCAGACATCCGAAGACTAGTCCTTTCTAACGATACCATATTTATAGAAATCGGATAGTGGTTCGACTGAAAAAGGGACATCCTGACAGCAGTCAGCCACGTTTGACTATTAATATACTGTATATCAGGGCTGCCCAACCTTTTTATGTCCGTGAGCTACTTTTTTCACCGGAGCGATACAGCTATCTACCGATATCCAGGGAATAAAAGCACAAAAATAGCAATGTCGTCTATATAATTCAAAATTTATTAAGTAAAATAAACAATTCCTCATAGCATGAAAATATGAAAATAACTACGAATGCATGAGAACATAAATAAAAATTTTAATGCGATATTTGGCATTGTGTAGATTTTGCAATTGATTCAAAATTTGGATTATTTGACGAAAGAGGTAATCTTAAAATTTTTCGAATATATTTTGTTGTGAATGTAAGTTTGATTTTAAATCTATAATTTTTGCTCCGCGTATTTCAGAGTCTTTCGGATATTAATTTTCATAATTGGAGAGCATTGTTTGAAAATGACTTTCGATATTTCCCTTTATTGGAATAGCAACAACTGAATTACATATTAGACAAGAGCCTTTGTATTAACCATGGAAAAAAGAAATCATGTTCCCATTCATCGTGGTAATGATAAGTTTTAATTTTCTACGCTCATAATTATGGTTAAAAGAAAAAAATTAAATAATTGTAGAAGTTTATTTTTTAATAAATTTAACTCTTTTAGTGCGGAACAATGATATACTGTTGTCTGGACTTGAGTTATATAATAAAGAAAGAAAACACATTTGATCTTGTATAAGCATTTCTCCAACAAACTTTTGCTTATTCATCGAAATAATCTTCATTGATTGTTTTTGATACACCGTATTATTAAATTCTACCGATTGCTCTGATCTGCTATATCTTAATAAATGATAAAAGACACAAAAAACAAAAACACTTAGGGATAACATCACTTTTCTTGTTTCAACCAGAACATAGACCATCTTTACTACTTATTGTAAAGTGGAAGTTTAACAAGCGAGTTGATCGTAGGATGTTGGTGGCTTGCGATCGACTAAAAAGCTTGTCAAAATCGACTGGTAGCTCGCGATTGACAGGTTGGGCAGCCCTGATATATATGATTCTCTTAGATATGTTCATTTAAGTTTTAAATTCAACATAACTTATTTATAGAGAGTTGAACAGCACAAAAAATGAGCAGAATAACACTAAAGCGTGATTATATATTATTATGATTATTATTTTATCTACTAGATTGACATATGAGCCGTTCACAAGCCAAATCAATTAACTCCACTTTTTGAAATTTTTTTAGTGTCACACTACTTAGTTAACTCTTAACAATTTATATTAAAAATAAATTTCCTTAATAGTTAGGCTTAACACCATTAAATGACAAAAATTTTTTTGGCCATCGAATAATAAATAATTTATTTCAGAAGCCAATTTGATTAACTCCATATTCTAACGTAAACCGTGGCAATAATGCAATTCAAACGTTTATAAGTGTCGTATTATGCCTGCCTAAGATATTTTTTGATTTACCCTTCAAAGTTAGAATTATATTTTGACATATTTTAAAATCATTAAATTCGAAGGATCGGTTGAGAGACCTGTAGGAAGGTTGCGATACGCTTACATGAAAGTTTTGGCTAACCAGTTTTTATTCAATAATTTTTTTGGTTTTAGTCAAGATATTCTTTAGTCATCTAGGATACGACAATAAGAATTTAGTTAAGTATTTTTTAATACAATGATATATATTAGATAATAAGGGCAAGCTGTTCATTTTGTCATAAAAGATAATTAATCGGTTACTGTTACATGTGTATATTATTAGAATAACGCCTTTGTAAAATAAATAATTTATTATATAAAACAAACTAAAAGATGATTAAATACAAAAATAAAGCGAACCATATGATGATTCTATTGAGACCATAACTCGATGGCCGCAAATAAAAGTTGGTTCCCACTAGCACGGAAACGCTGCGGAAAATACGCGCGTGACGAAATCAGCGCGGTTTTGAAGTCATACTGCGGCGTAAAAACCGCAACCGTCCAGTATCTAGATGGATTCAACTTTTCCGCGACGGTAAAATCCGTCGAGATAATAAGACCAATGAAACCATACTTTTTGTGACGTTGAATTGTTGGCAATCTTGACAGTCAAGATGGCGGGATTCTCTGTCATTAAATCTCATCTCTTTAATCAAAATTGCAGAGAAACATTGTTCGTATTTCTTATAAATATTTCCGATCCAATATCTTCTCTTCTTCGATTTTGTTTCAGTTTCCTTATTTACTGCAGCTGTTAATATCATTTCGTAAACTGTGAGTGCCTTTCGTTACTTACTGTCCATTTTGTTTTACATGAAATGAACCGCACTAAGACTCTTTGGGAGAGCGAACCTTACCGGGACTGTGGGAATCCTCAAGCGGAATTGTCCCCGCATTTATCTGCGACAGTTTTGACCGTTCCGATTTCTACAGCAGATAGGGGGAACCATAGTATAATAAATCTATGATGGGAATCAACTCTTCTGCCTCGTTCTTCCAATGCTCTGACATTGTCTAGCAACCAAACTTTCGTTTAACATTTGAAATATACACTGCATTAACTTATTTTAAAAATATTTTGAAGATTGAATTCGATGGTGTTATTATTATTATTTTTTTATTTTCACTTGCCAAATCGATTAATTCCATCAGTCACACAAAAATTGTAATAAAAGTAACGATTACTCCAAGTATATGCTATCTTATACATTTTTTATGTCGTAGATAAAATCCAAGTATATGCTATCTTATGCATTTTTTATGTCGTAGATAAAATCTACATCTGTAATAATACGTTCTACAATGTTTATTTAAATTTATATTTTAAAGGGAATTTTAAAAACAATGTATATTATTTTATCATTTTTCTCTACTTTTTGTTTTGTAGAGTTAACGATTTGGCAAGTGAGCGGCTCATATAATCCAAGAAATTACATTAGCTTTCTTTTAATTTTATTTTACAATATTGTTTTATCATATTATTATTCAATAAGATATCTTGTAAACTATCCTTTAAAAAGAAATTTTGAAAGATAAATGTAACAGATTGACTACTCTTTACCAGGTCGTTTGTTCTTAAGACAGGCCTTCTTATGGGATGATTTGAAGGGGGGGGGGAACAATAGACCAATGTTGGTCGTGGTGCTTGGTCTGATATAGCCCCTCCCTATTCTACTACTACTAATACTACTCTTTACCAGGAAAGAATGGCTCTGAAAAGAGCCTTTGGTGTGATCTCTTAATAATATTGAGAGAACGAAACATAATCGACTGCAACTATAATCTGTTCCACTTTGAGATGGCAGTGACGTCACGAGTGAAGCAGGTTATATTTCGTCTGCGAGAAGAAATATTGATCAAAATACTTTCATGTATAAAGTTTGTCTCACTGCAATCGTAATTTGTATTTTTATCCTCACTATTATAAAAATATCTGAGGATAGAAAAAAACGAAATTAAAAATATAAAAAATTTCATAATTGAGAATATTCGTATTCGAGATTATTCTAAAAATAAGATGGCGTCTTGTTCTTATGTGAAGAATAATGTGAGAGGAAAGATTTTTCACATTCAAGTGAAGCAGATTACACTTAACGTTTACACGATGTAAATTGTTGATTTATCCAGATAAATCAACAATTTATATCGTAGATATGGTAATGGAATTATGAGCGTGTCAGTAAAGATTGTTTACAAAATCAGGAAAGAAATGAATTAAGGCACAGTAGGTTGATATCAAACAAGTATCTGAAACTAAAAGTTATGAGATTGTTTAATTCCCTTGAATTTAGTATGCATTATGCCCCACTTATTCTTACGTAGAAATCTACAACCGCCTAATATCGAGTATCTGAAAACGGCCATTTTGGATATTCCCGTTTGTCCACGATTATCTCTGCAACCATGCGGGCTACAGAGATAATTTATACATCAAATTCAAACCCTGATCATGCCCTATCTAAGTTTTCTAATTTTGGTTTCCCGAGATTTGTTGTTCGCCGTTCAGACGGCAAAAACAGAAAAAAATGACGGCCATTTTTTCCGGTTTTTCTTGATTTTCTTGTCAGCTATCAGGAACAGATAAATATTTTATGCACCGTTTTATTCGTCGATAAAATTTTTGAATGTGGCCATCTAATTTAGAAAATTTCAGGACTTTTGTTTTTAATAGATTCAAATAGTACACAAATTTCATTCTAATTGGATAATATTTATGCTGGACATTGCCTCTCCGCCTTGTAGACATCTCTTCATATAATAACATCAATATTGATCCTATATCGATTATTATTAAAACCCTTACGCTGCCGATGGCATGTAAAGATGTTATGAAACTAAAACGATTTTCATCTATTTGGCTTCGCGTTTTGAATCTTCATTTTATTTAAAGAATTTTTCATTTTCAACAACTTTCACAGATTATTATGCTAGTTATCAAATATTTTTTCTGTGATTCCGTTGATTTTCCTATTTTTTTATTTACATGCACTATTTACCTAATATCAGAATGTGCATAAAAGAATCACTTTCTTATATTTTGATGTTTTTAAATATGATTTCACCTGTTTCGTGCCATAGATATGGAATACTCGTCGGTGAATTAATTCTATGTGTGCTGTGAACGTTAATGCACGTAACTCATATTGCAAAACTAATATTATAATCGAAACCATTCTGTCGCGCTTTTGCGAATTCCTATATTTATTGATACATTTCTTATTAATAAAACAAATCTCTTAAATATAAAAGTGGTTACTAAATATTTTTAGGCATTTTTGAATCTTTAAGAAATTTTTAATGAAAATTATTTCGAAAAGATTGGAATTTGACATGAATAATGTCTATGCTGGGAGTACCTATGGCGCTCAGAATGTCACTAAAAGTGAAATGTCTAACCGCTCTTATATCTCGAAATTAATAGACAAAAGTACAAACAATTTATATTTAATTTGTCGGGTATATAATTCTGTCGATGAACATGCAAGGAAGATTAGAAATGTTGATATTTACATCAGTTTTTTCGAAAAAAATTAAAAAGTTCACATTTTGGTTGCGCCTTAGTTACTTTCATTCTCAATAATTTGTAAATTAAAAGATATAGTAAACAGTAAACGACGAAATTGTCCAGTAGGAAATGTAACTTTTAGATCAATAAATCATTTTCACGTAGCTCTTATGTCTTCCCAGTAACAGAGATGAAAGTTGAAAGTTAAAAAACATTTCAAGTTTATTTTCGTAATATCACGAAAACTAAAACTATTCGACATAAATAGTAAGCAGCAAAATTGTTCTCTTTGAGAGTTCTACAAGGTTAAACTTTCAGAGATTGATTTTTCAAATTAAATTTTCTTTTAAATGTTATTTAAATAATAAAATCATAAATCATATATTTTCGTCCGTAATTTTCAAATGTTTGAAGTTAGAATGTTAAATCCCATATCAACAGTGAAATCACAGCATCAACAAAATGAATAAAACTGACTGCTTTTTACAAAAGTTCTAGTACACAATATTCAACAAATTTTTCATTTGCATTTCATTTTCAATAATCTTATTAGTGAATCACTATGTTTAAACCACTAAATTTTTTCACGTTAGAATGAGGAAAAAGTGGCATTTATGTCTAAATTTCCTAATCTTATTGTTCAATAGCAATTCAATAAATAATAAAATGTTTATTTATAATTTTTTTAGTAAAATTTAGATATTTTAAATAAATATTTATCATCAAAATTCTAAAAACTGTTCATCTTGTCTCAATATATTAATTATATTTTCTAATATAGTTGTAATAATTTAAGTTTAAAATCTTTAAACTACGAGTCGTCGTCCGACCCTTATAAAATTTAATCTATGAACTATCTCTTTACAATATATCTAGTGAGTTGGCCACATGGTTACGGTGGAAACGTGCAGTGCTTCCATCCTGGAAAGTCCGGATACTCTCCAGAGTTTTTTCAGGAAGGCCTGGCTCGTTGAGCCAATCCTCCACTTGATGGCTAATCTCATCGGGAGTGTGGGCAGCCTATAATGGGCTCTGTAATGTTCCGCCGATTCGTATCCACGAGGTGGAAAAACAGAGTTAAGGTATACAATAAAAATGTCTAATGAAGGATTTCTTCTTTCTTAAATAGTATGAATGGCCCTTGTAATATTTAAATTTCGAATCACCTATAACTCTTATTAGGTTTCATATACATTTTATACTGTATTTGTTTTAATCGCATTAAATTATATGAAAAATGTTGCAAATAAATTGTAATCCACATCATTGCTTGTAAAAAATAAATTTATTAGTTGCATTTTTGGCCGAATCCAGTGAATCTTCATATCGAGCGATTTTCATTAGCTAAAACATTTTACAGGATTTTCTCTTCCTGTTAAAAATAAATCACAATTAAAATGTAAAGAAAACAAGAATTTATAGAAATTAGCCGGATTAGGCTGCATAGAAATGATTTGGCTTTCTACTCATTATAACCCACTTTGGAAAATTTTCATAAATAATCTTGGCCTGACCAGTGGATCCCGTAATCTATTCTATACCCAGCCATTCCATTTGAGTGCGGATAGTTCTAGCTGAATTTGAAATAGTACTATCACTTAATAATTAACATAGTCAACCGGATTGTGAGGGACGAGGATCGGCAGGCTAGAGCCTGCGGAGAAGTCAGATTACAGCAGCCTGAAGAAGGCTTGTTTCGCCCCATCACTTGGTCTTCTAATAAAATGGAAAGTGGCATCACCTGTTGACAAAAAATTAAAATTAAAATTAATTAACCTACGATTTGAATCGATTGGATTGGCCGCCTCGAATCCTACCGCTTCAGCTTTCCACTTTGGGAGTGGAAAGCCGAAGCGTTTCCATGAAGTGGAAATATTTATCATGGGATCCAGACCCGGCCCGTCTATCTTCGTCCTCCACAATCAGTTGATCTTTCCGCAAGGATGAGCAACCTATGGAAGTGCTTGTTTCGCTTAATACTCTATCTGACACATCGATCTTACTGGGAAGTGGTAACATCTGTTATCTGGATCTTCAAATAAAAATCAAATGTTTTTCCATGATTCTAGCCTATCAAACTTGACCAACACTGGTACAAACAAATCAAGTAAAATTAATAAACAGAAAAATCATCTATTCTTTCTTTTTATTGAATTTAGACTCAAGGAATTTCAAGTAGAAAGCCAGTAATGATTTCGGGGACTCTCCAGCCGATTTTCATAAAAATAATGTTAATTATTTGTATTGCAAGATATAATTAATTAATTAAGATTAAATAACTTACTCTTTCGACATTCTCTCTCAGATATACATTTTCCATTTGTAGAACAGGAATGAATAAATCCAATTTTGCACTCACAAGCAGATATAAGTTTATCACGGTCGATTATTAAAACACCACCATATTCCAAGCATATTGGTCCTCCATCGGATTTATCATTAAAAGTGGAAAATGGATCGGGACAAAGATCTGCAATAATAATTTCAAACTTTATTGTAAATAAATTTTTTATCTATTTTTAAATATATATAAGATGATTTTTGTATATCAGCTAATCAGTATTGTTATTATTTTATATCTTTAAGAATTTCTGATATGAACTGTAATTTGTTTTAAAACAAAATATTTAATCTGATATTTCTCTAATTATCCAAAGCAACCAAGACTGATAATATAGAACTATATATAAAAATTTTCGAGAAAATATTTAAAACCAGGTCCACTGAGCCCATCCTTCTATGGACTGACTGACCCTATAATAATAATAATCTAAATTGATAATCTCTCCATTAACATAATCTAATTTTGCTGACTACTCTTTCATAAGTACTATGTCCTTTTTTATCTAATCTATAAATATCATTCAGCTTTTTTGTTCCATCTAAGCTAATACCTATTGCCTTCTTAGATCTGTTTAACACGCAATGAATTCTAACAACCTCATTGCCATCTACTTTTTTCTATGGTTCAGAGAACTGAGAAGGCAAGGTATATGCAATAACTTATATTTTAACGTCAATGAATTATTTTCAGAGATAATACATAACTGATCATCTTATTCTTGGAATGGAATAGCTGGAATAGCTCCACAGTTTTAGTAATCACTAATTCATCCAGTTACCAAGCAGTATTACATTTGATTTCAATCAAAAATTACGCTTAGTGGAGACATTCCAAAAGTCATCAAAACTATCCATGCATGGGTTTGAAAATAAAGAATGGAAATTGATTTCTCACTCCTCCAAATTTTCAGAATGAATCAAAATCTAATCCTGATTCATTTTGAAAAATTGGACGAGTGAGATAAGTAGCCTTCTTGTAGTGCTTTAACAGATTAACTTAAACTGTTAAAGCTAAATTTTGTTTTATAAGAGATGAAGTGACTTGAAATCTGAAAAGTTTCAATAATGGTTTCGAAAACAGTTTCAGAAATGAGAGTTGGACTTGCCAATAATATGTTAACAGAAAAATGCACCTTTAATAAATAAAAAAGCTGTTTAGAATTGATTTCATTTAATAAAACAAATCCTTATCAGTTAAAAATTTGAAATATTGTAAGACTATTACAATATTTAGTGGTATAGCAAATGCAAATATTTCTTTCAAATTCTTGTTATACGCAGTGGCGTGAGATGCAGAGCGTGCGGCGGACATGGGCCCAGAAAGCCAAGGGGTCCATGAAGAGTACAGTCTTAAGCTTACTTCGTAGTGTATAATTTTTACACGTGCAGTTTGCTTCATTGCAGTGATCAGTAAAATGTATTGAACATTCCTTTTCTCAACTCTTTTCTCGAAATTCTTTATTAGGATCCGAAAAATCTAAATTTTAAAAGTCTCTATTATGTTTTTCAAATATAGAATATATATAGGATTACACGTTTTTGTTTACAAAATAATCTACACAAAAAGCCAATTAATAAACGAGATGCAATGTAATTTTAAAGCATTGGAGCATGTTAAAGAATTTTTTCAGTTATATTCTCACATGCTAGAATAGTTGTTTATATCGTATATTATTTCAGTAAATGTTTAAGTACTTTAAATGCTGTCAAATATATTTTTCAAAAAAAATAAATGCATTTTAGCAAGAAAAAACACGCATTTTAAAAAATTAAAAGCATTTTGCTGTATCTTTAGAAAATATGAGATGATATCGTAATTTCTTATATATAATTAGCTAATTAAATATAAAAATATCTTATATATAAATTGTTCAAATATTATAAATTTTTAACCATTTTAGATAATATTTTTCTAAAATTTGTAATTATACGATCATTCCATAATCTGAAAGAAAATCCAAAAACTTGAAATAAAGTATTATGTATTATCAAAACTATTCTTACCTTTCATGGGTCTTCCTTCACTTAAAAAGAGAAGTACTGTAACCGAAAGAAAAGTTTTCATTGAATTCATGCTTCGCAATTTAACTTCTAAATGAAAACGAAAAATTAAATAAGAAAAGCGAGATATTAGAAATGACGTCATTTCCGTTGGATCTTATTGCTTTTTATAAAATAGATGTAATGAGATTCTTGTTAATCTCATGTTCTAAGTTAGCTAAATATCCAAATTAGGTAAATTAAATACGATATAATGTTGTTAGAATAACATAAAGCAGTTTCCAAATTCTTATTTTGGATTGAATTTGAAAACTGAATAAAATATAAAATAGTAAAAGATATATTATTTTCTCGATATACTTTATTCATTTATTTTTATTTAAAAATAGAATATCATTTATTATTATTATTATTATCAATATTATAGGTTATAGATCTAATATATGAGAAATTAATTACTTTAATTCGTTATCTTGAAACAAAATGATACGAAGTTTAATTGATTTATCAGTGTTTCCATTCCAGAATGATTTATACTTTATATAAATTAGATTTGTTCAGTTAATGCTTTTGATTTTGCTGTCAGTACCAGTGCCGGCGCTGATACTCGTATATAAGGCGCCTTGTGCAGAAACCAACGTTGGTAGAAACTGATTTCGCGCCTCTGAAATAAATTATTTAGTTTTCGAAAGTACGTTATTTTACAATACGATTTTTTGTATTAAATATTTATACGCTAGTGACACTTTTTTAATTTTGGAAATTAAAAATTTGTTTCTATAAACTAAAGTAAAATACAGTATTAATTATTTAAAAAATAATAATTTTTTAATTTTTCATTTTTTTTCTTCGTGGATTTTTCCAGTCATTTTTTGGCGCCCCCGAAATAGTTTAGCTCCTTTGTGCGGTGCACAATCTGCACACCCACTTCCGCCGGCCCTGGTCAATACGATATCTCAAATAAGTGCGATTTTAATGAAATTTATGTTTGACGTAAAACCTACTATTGAATTACGCTAATTGAAAATGATCGATAAAAACTCTAAATTACTGATATATCATAATAAAAGAAAATATTTTTTACAAGCATGGAATAATATTTCTCGCAAATATTATATGGTTTAAATGAAATTCACATATAATTCATAAAAGCGATTCAATCTAAGGACTATGAACTGGATGAGGACTTCCAATAATTTTAATATTGCTTGCAATTATTGGATAAATTGATTTAAGCATAGAAGAATTACATAAAACAAACTTTAAAAATTATTATTATGCATGCGTGCAATCAAACACCCATAATTTAACTCAACACGACAGGATGTAAGCTTTCTTATATTTATTGTTTTACATTACAGTATTTTTCAATCTGTTATGAAGAAGGGGGATATTCCAATATCTACATCTATGGTGGGGTCATCTGGAAATATGGGATTGAGAATTAAATATACCTGAATCCTCCAGGGAGTAAACGAATGCTTAACTACGGGATTTATCCGGCCGACAGATGTAAGTTATGCGTTATATTCAATAGCTATTTCCACGCTAGGAATATTCTCATATTTTATGTCATACTATATAACTTATTCCTTATTTTTTCCGGAATAAATGCAAAAAATTATTTCAATTCATAATGATAACATACACAAGATTATAGATAATGGATAAAAATTTATCATCACATTTCAGAACAATATTATAAAAGTTCCATTTCATATTTTTTCTTATATAATTTGTATTATAATTTGTTCTTATATAGTTATTTTTCTGTAAAATTGGTATAAAAGACATTTTCCATATTTTTTTCTTTATAAATTTTAAATTTAAACGTAACTTTTTTCTAGCTGAATTATTCCTAAACATACAATAATTAAGATTTCATTTAATTTAATTTATTTAATTAAGATTATATTAAAATTTTAAAACAACTATTTAGTTTAAATTAAATCGAGAGAAGCTATTAGATTTAAAAATGCTATTAATTACTAATTGGTTTTTCGATTTCCTGAGAGAAAGTGCTATTTTTGAAAGTTTATGTAAAAAATAATGTTAGTTGTTTTCTTCCAATTGAATTAGTACTAATTACAATGATATATAATTAAATTATCGGAAAAAGACAATAGTTATTTTTCAATATTTTTATACTTCGACATTCTTTTACTTGTTAAACATAATACTTGAACAGCATCATAAATTACAAATTAGATATATAATAATTTTATTATCAGTTATATAAAATTATTTTAAAATGCTTTATTGCATTTTATTTTATATAGTTTAAACAAAATAACATATCATAATACAAATAAATATTGTCATCTCTGAGATTACTATAAATAAGATTAAAGTAACTAAAACAGTAATTCTCAAAGGCAAAATTTCATATGGCTTCAGAATAATCAAATAATTTAATTAAAATTTTGGTAGGCTTTCTTAAAATTATCATTTATTTATACATTTTTTACAGAATCGATATTATTAACCCCAGAAATAATAAAATTAATAATGAATATAAATTATTTATGAGTTATTTTAATTGAAACTCATGCTATTAATAGTTTTTTGCTGATAGTTGCAATTGAGAACCGCTGAACTAAAGATATCTACTTGACGGCTGAATTTAAGATTATTCTTATCAGAAGAATAAATTTTAACTTTATTATTCTTAATTGTTTATATTCTAACTTTATTTTCTAAGAAAGATTAAATGTATAAAAGATTTTAATATATTTTACAAAGTTGATATTCTTCCATTATTTTCATTTGATGGAGAAAATTATTAACTAACATATTATATCTACACACCTTCACAGAATTTCTTACTGGCAAATGTATAAATTTCTATTATATATTTATATTATAATTTCATCTTAAATTCTGAATACAGCAGCAATTGAAATATCATATGAAAGAACATAATTCATTGACTGGGAATAGACTTTTTAGATTTAAAATGTTTTTGATTTAATAAAAAAAAATGCATTACATCATATACTTTATAATTTGAAATTATAATAATACAGTAAGACCCCGTTTAATGCGGGGGATACGTTCCAACAAAATCAAGCGCTAAACGAAACAGCGTTAACGAGGTCATCTTAACATCCAAATAATGGAGATAGGTGAAACATGATAGTGAATTAAAAAAATATATTGTATTATTTTTCATTTTATTTTGTAACATTTATTGTTATTATTATTGTATAGTTTGTCCAACTTAGTTGTGTGGGTTCAGACTGCGCATGCCTTATCTAGACTGGTCTATTGTGTAAAAAAGGAACATTTGTTGTTAAGTTGATGTGTAAACATCAGCTTAGAAAAAGAAACTTTATTTTTATATAAATTTTAATATAATGTAAAAGGATTTTTCAAAAAGTAACAACTATTCAATCTATCTAAAAAAACTCATGTAATTAGAATTCCCAGTTTTCCCATCCGTTCTGCATGTACACCCCTTTTTGTAAATGAACTCTGATTCCAGTTTGTGACGTTTTCCCACACAAACTAACTTGGGACAGACTATATTACATTAATTATAGACATTTCTTATTGCTAATAACGATTAATATTCATAAATCATCCCTGAAAATCAAGAGTAAATAATTTATGTTTGTGATGAGAAAGATTCTTCCTCATTTGATACTTTTTGTCTTTTCGTTAATTAAAAAGTCATCTAACGTCATTTGCCTTTTCTTCTTTTGTTCAGCAAGCAATTGTCGATAGCCAGACATTGCAATCTATGACACTTCGTATTGTCTTTGAACTTCTATTAAAATTTGGATCATTTTGTATAAACTAATCCATAATTTCCATAATAGTGACTAAACTTGTTTTCAGAAAATCCGTTGAAACTTCCTTTTGCTCTTCATTTTCAGAAACGCAAACTTCCTCGTCGTCATGCGATTTCGGATTTATGTGAGTATTATATAACGATTCGAAAAACCGCGCCAAAGTGAATCAAAACAAAAAATATTGAATTCGAAAACACCGCGTTATATCGAAACAGCGTTAAACGGAGCAGCGTCTTACTGTACTATTTATATAATATGAAATAGTAGCTAATAAGACACTTTTAGGTAGTTTAACACCATCATTAGCTGGGAAAGTTACCCTCAGCTGGCGGTCATGTTGGAGGCCAAAATTTGACGACATACAGTACCTCCGGACCAAAAAGTTCAACTTACTTCACTGATTCAATTGCTTGGCTGATTGACTGCGTATTTCTCCTTCCAATGTCTTTTCAGTAAGACGCTTGATTTATAACTACGATATTATATTAAATGAATATATCAATTTATTTCAGCTGAAAATTTATTAAACTTTAAAATAATACTTTATATTGTAAATTTAAAAATAAAATCCTTCGATGCTTCTTGTTCACATTTTAAATGCATTTGTAAATTCCTTCCTAAGTTAGAATATCAACTTGTCATATACAGGAATACCTCGATTAACGCGGTTATTGTTGCCACGAAAAATACCGCAATAATCGAATCCGCGATAATCGGGATAAATAATGCATGTAAAATGGGTGATCACTGCCAAGGATTTTTCAAATCTATTAATTAAATTTTATATACGAGGT
>AYEL01052623.1:0-13569 GCA_000484575.1 Olivierus martensii
AAAAAATATATAAAAATTATTGTATTGCTACAGATCAAACTTATTTTCATTTCAATATTACGTGCTGTTCTTCGATTGATTTTAGGTTCCAAAACATTTCTTAAATCATCACAGCTCTGCATTACTGATGATTTATTTAATAATTCTATAATTATTAATTATTGTATTAATTATTAATATATATATTTTTATTTATTATTTATTAATTATTTTTATTAATAATTCTATTAATTCTTATTAATTAATGGAATTATTAAAATTATTCTATATTTCTAAATAGTTGAATAAAAGCATAATCGGATATTTCAAAGCCATTTTTCCTGTTTTGATAAACTTTTTGCCTTCTCATAGAATGTTTTACTTCTCTATAATAATAAAAGGATGATATAAAGAAATAGTATTCGCCATCTTGTAAGAGGTAAACGTTTGTGAAACTTACTATTAAAGGCTGCTCCTTAGCAGTCGTTATTTTACAGTCGTTGGAGAAGCGATAAACGATCGTTCGTTATTACACGAACGTTCGCTACTTTAGTTCAGCCTTGCAAAATTTGTTCTACGTACGTTCGATGACGTCATTTGTACCACGTGATTGATCTAAACGATCGCTCGTTCACAAACGTATGCATTCAGCCTTAAGCCCCAGATCGGCTTACGACCTGTCATCAGAACGGAAGTCGGTCGTAAGTCGACGACCAAGTGTAATGAAAATTTGTTAAAAATTTCACTCTGCGAAAAAATACATATAAACAATATAATTATTTAATATTATTCATTATATTGATAGTTGCATCTATATTTTTGATATTTCTTGTGTTGAAACTGTTATTTTCTATGTAGTTAAGTTTTTGTTATGAAAAGAATGTGTTTTAATTTTTTTATTAATTTATCGGAAGTATGTGTTTTTTGTAATTTTTATATTAATAAACCACATAAAAAGATAGATCCAAGACATTTTAATGACGCACAGTTAAATGAACTAAGAAAATGGCGTCCTCACTAACGTGTTAAGCATTTTTCTTATTGTTATTTGGACATATCCCGCATTCCAACATAAAATATCTGGTCACTTTACATATATTGTACAGAACAGGTTGATAATCAAAAATCCGGCAATCAATATTCCGGTTCCATCAGTTTTTCGGCATGAATGTCAGAGCACATTTTAAATTTACTGCATTGGTGCGCCATTGTTTTCTGGAGGCGCCGTTTATGTTTTGACGGCCCTATACTCCAGAATCAAATGTTTGGCCATGCTTGCAACCAAGGTTGCCAGATTAGCTTTTTTAACGCCAAATGAGCTCTTTTTGGCTTTTTTAAGACATGGCGTTAGAAATTTATTTTTAGCATTTTGGCGTTTTTTCTGGCTGTTTTTGTTTACTGGCATTATAATTTAAATTGATAAATTGCATTAAAATTTAATGTTAATCTTTTAACTTTTTTCCGAGGGTACAGTAGCGAATTAAAATTCTGTAGAACTATATTATTTAATTGAATTAGCATTCTGTAGAATTACTGTATTTTATTTAGTTATTGAACATGAAAATTTCATTCGCTTTTTATTTAGTGTTTAATTTTATTTCTTTGAAGCTCTGTAGAAGTAGTCTTTTTCTGTTAAATATATACAGCATATATATACATAAAAAATCGGAAATATTTAAAAATCCAGCAATTCTCAGATTCCGAGATTTTTCGATTTATTCACTAAAAGGACTTGTATTCGATTTTTCATAAAGAAATTAATTTCAATTTTTTTTTTTCATGTTTAAATGATATTATTCATAGCAGCCTATAAGTGATCTTACTCTGAAAATCAAAAATTTTCTTTTTAAAGATATTTTAATTTTGGAAACTGTTTTAATAGAAAAGAGTATTGTCTTGAGACCATTCATGCTTCAGACTAAGATATCGAAATGCCTCTAACGGTCAGTTTTAGAAGTTACAATTATGTGTTGCACGTGGTTGCAAAAATGGCGGGAGCGTGATTAGATAATAAGTAGAGAATTATTTAGAAGTTAAGAATTATCTGCGCTTCAAATTGTGTTCAAAAAGATGGAAACTGCCCTTTATTCAATAGCTGTTACATCTTCATTTTGTATCGGGGGTCTTTTTTTATATAAAAAACTCAGGTACACTTTAACCATTTTTCCTTACGATGTTTTTGTTTATATTTACGTTAAATGAACGTGTTTTAACATTTTCATAGGTATCTTTTTTTTAATTTACGTTGTACAATTAACAATGAAAATAAACTAAATCAATCTGAATTTCAAAATGTCATGAAATAAATTGTTTTGAATTATTAAAAAAATAATAATTTTTGCAAAGATAATTTTTAAATTTTCCAGTTTAAAGCATATATGAGGGTAATTTTTAATAATAATAATTAATTTAGTATTAAGTCTGTGAGTCCAATTCATACTCCTGTAGTAGTAACGAAATTGGCATATTATTAAAAAATATATTTTTACTCTGAAATATTATCGATAACAAAAAAAAAAAAAAATACAAGTGCAGAATCTCTAAAATGATAACGACAGCATTATTTCAAAGATTATATAAATGAAAAAATTTTCAGAGTTAACGTAGAATACAGTACAGTATATGATTCCTAGATATACAGTAGATTATCAAAATTTGCCATTGATGTAAGCTATTTGAAAAACAGTTACAGCAGTAGCAAATTTTTTTAGCTTTACTTGTTAGACATTATTATTCAAGGGAATAATGCCTTTGTATTGACATTCCCTTGGTTAACAAAGGCACTTTGGTAGCACTCTTCTTTTGGAATTCTAGAATTATACTATAAAAGTATAAATTCATGATTAAAATTATGGTATCAAAATTATTAATCATATTAAATATACTTTTTTATTTTACATATTTAAAAAGCATTTAAAATATTAATAAGCTTGCAATAATAATAAAAATTTTAAATTTAGATTCATTCATATTTAAACATTATAAATCAGTTCATTTTGTAATCATCAATAAAATAAATTAGATCATTTTTCAAACTGTGGTTTGTAATACTAGAATAATCAAAGATTTTTTTCAGCTTTGTATTACTATTGAAAAAATCAAAGAACAAGATTGAAACTCGTATATAAATTATTGATTTCCTGAATATAAAGAGGAATAGCAAATATATTTGATAATGATAACCAGGGAGTAAAATACTCTTTTAAATGCAAATATTTTACAATATTCATTTAATAGTATAAAACTATATCTTATTATTATGCTGAAAATAAATTCTATAGGAATTCCTTAAAATAATATCAGTTTTCTAATTACTAATCCCAATCTATATATAATTTAGAATTAATTCTTAATTATAATAAAAATAAATCTTATATTAGAGATTATTATTAAATCATTATATGTATCTATTAATCAAAAGAGATGATCATGTAATTATCTCTTTTGACAAGCAACCATAATTATATAATTTATTCACTCTTGTTTTAATATATATAATATAGTTCAAATATTTTAAATTCAAATCAGAATAAACTTTTAATGCAGGCTACAAATTATTTGTTAATCAAAAAAAATTTTTTCTTTAATTCTTTTTCTTAGTTTATTATACATTATAACTCTGCTATAATTTTTAAATTAAATTTAATATCTCTAATATAGAATATTAATTCTAAATTAAAGTAAGGTTTATATATAAAATATAGTCTATGATAATATTTTTTCTTTGGATTATTTAAAAACTTTCTTGATTTGATGGATAAGAATGCATCGTGGTTCTTTTCTTGTTAAGATTTATGCAGTTTTATTTATAAAATAAATAAAGCTCAGAAGATTCTTGAGTTTTTAATAAATTTATGACTTCATCTCAGCCTTTTTCAATGCAATAAATTTTTCATTTAATTTCACAGGAAAATTTTAATTTTATAATTAAATAAAATTAAAATTGTAAAATTTAACAATATTTTATGAAATCACCATAATTTTATTGTTTTTTATTATATTTTAAGAAAAAAGATCAGTTAGTGTACTACTAAATAAAATCAGTGAACTACTAAATAAAAAAATAAATTTAAAATGTTTTAAAAAAAAATTTTATATACCGTAATTTTAATCAATGAACTGTATCAATAGAAATTAATAATATAATCAACAATATTTTCAAATAATTTATTAATAGAAATACCGCCCCAAATGTTTAGCAATAACCAATCAGCTGCAAGCTTTAAAGGATTTTTAGCAAATTCATTACTCGGAATTTGCCTTATTCATTGTAACAAATCGCTTTACTGGTTGCAGTTATTATATGAATAGAAGAAATACTGTGCTTGTTTCGTCAACGGCATCCATATCATCAATTGAAACCTCCGATTTTTGTTTGTGTGTATTATCTCGGTAAGTAACTGAAACGAAAATTATTGTCTTTATTCTCTAACAGTAGAACTATTTACAGAACGTATATTTTGCTTAGGGGAACAATGCACGAAGCCTGGTCAGCAGTTTTCAGGAGCTATGCTGAAACTTATAAGATGTTGTTTTTGAAATAATTTAGTTACCAGTTTTGTAATGGGGGAAAATGACAGAAATAATCAAATAGCGGGTAAAAATTTATTTCAACTTCAAGCGATCAAATGCGGCGCACATGTTTAACAGGATTTTTTAATAAATATATACTGTATATACATGCGTCCCCGACCACGATGTAGAGATCTTCTCAACACGAATCTTTGGTTTAGAGATTTGTGTGCTGTGGTTCAGAATACGGCCTTCTCCAAATTTTTTTTTCAGTTTCTAACATCAAAAGGTACAATTCTCGCTCTACTGAAGCACGGCGAAAGTGGTACAGATCGAAAGGAGAGGCCGAAACACTCAAAAAATCCCTAGGGACCATGGGTCAAAGGTCAAAGTTTTACGAGATATAGAGCTATAAATTTTCGTTGGTTGCAATCGGTGCATGCGGTTTGTGCCTGGCCTCGTCGCAGTCTGCCACGCGACACGTCCCGTTCCCGTGCTCCGCTATCTACATTCCTCTGTATGTCGTAAATCTAACATTTGACTCCTGTCCACTAGGATGGTTTGAATATTTATACCACCTTTCGATCTGTACCACTTTCGCCATGCTTCGGTAGGGGCGACAATTATACCCCTCAAAATAACTAGTGAGGTATCTTATTAAGCATTCTCTCTGCGTCAAACCCTTCAATTTCACAAAAATTTGTTAATATCTCAATAAATTGTTAATAAAATTTTTTACGAAATCATGGACATTTCGCTTAGTTCGCTGTTATGCGTAGTCGTAGAAGATAGCTGTCAGTCTTCCCATGGTTAATTTGCGTGCGCCAAGCAATCGTTTTCTTTTAGCTTCTCGAATACCGCGCGCATCGCTACAGTTCGCGATGGCGTCGCGCGGCCGCACCGGTTAATTTGCGTGCGCCAAGCAATCATTTTCTTTTAGCTTCTCGAATACCGCGCGCATCGCTACAGTTCGCGATGGCGTCGCGCGGCATTCCTGTTCACTTTTTTGATTCATTCTTTATATAAATAATTTTCACTAGGGATATCTGAAGTTGGAGGAGATACTAAAATTTTAAAATAATTATATTCTTATTAATTGTTATTGTTATCCTTACCGCATCTACCCAAGGTGATTGTATTACGTAATAACTAATAATTCTTTTTGCAAACGAGTTGTACTGTACAGTATTTTGTGTATTAAACGTATATATCTAGGTTCTAGAAAATGTCTCCGATGATATAATATCAATCATAATGAAGGTGGAAATTTTGACAAGGTACAATTTTACCTTAGAGCCATATGAACGAAAATAGTACAATCGAAAGACGACAACGAGTAGATACAACTTTCCAAAAGATCTGCAGTTCTATCTGGTGCGGTCTTCCACACACAGTGCCTTACCGGTTCTCGTCGCCATTTTGAAAACTTGTTTTGAAATCTGACATTGTGTAATTTTGGAATAAATCTTTAACACAACGGAATTGTCGATTCGTGTTTTAATCATCAGTTGACAGAGGCTAATCTTTAATTCTTTAATGTCTAATTGGCGTTTTTAATGAATACTGTATATGCATGCATTCCCTCTGACTACGTTGTACAAAAAGACTAACAAAAATGTTTAAACTCAACTAAAATATTTAATATATACCATTGATATTGTGCTGAATGATAACAGAATATTTTTGGAATAGTTAAAGCATTTGACCATTTCTAGAATTCACTTTTCAATCTTGATTAAATTCAATAATCTGTTTTTTATCCATGATAACTATATTAATTTCTTACAGAAAGTTTTTAATGATGGATGAAGAAACCAGTGCAAAATTTTCAGCATTGCAGATAGATTATAGCTTTATATTAACAACTATGCATCATATAACTAAACTCATTCTCGAGAAATTAGGAATCTGTGACTTACTCAGGTGCAAATTTGTCTGTTCTTTTTGGAAAGATATAGTGAATCAAATTACCAGAGGCAAAATTTACATCATAACCCAGGTAAGTGGCATTAAATAAAAGTTTCCTTCAATTTTTTTTTTTACATAATATGATCTTTAAATCTAAATCTAATCATTAGTAACTCTGAACTTGCTCAATTTATCCATATTTTACATCACTCTCTTTTTACTTTTTAGTATTAATATAGCTGGTAATATCATAAACATAGTTACGTATAAGTTATGTATGAATGATTTCTAGGGATTATGCCTCCTCCGGTGTGACAGCACCGTTGCCCAGGGCAGCGGTTCTGGTGCATTGGTGGTATATCTACTGCAATTACCACTTTCCTGTGCAGCGAGATATACCAAAAACGTTGGGTTTGGTTTTGTTGGGGTAGTTATAAGTTATTACAGTACTTCTTTCTTGATGCGTAAATGTTGGGTAGTTATAAGAATAATTTGGGGTCTGGAAAATTCGCCCCCTACATTTCGCCTAGTAGTTATAAGCTATTACTTCTTTCTTGATGCGTGAATGTTGGGTAGTTATAAGAATAATTTGGGGTCTGGAAAATTCGCCCCCTACATTTCGCCTTGTAATTGTATAAATCATATATATTAAATGGCGACTCTTATTAAGTTATAGTGTCACCTGCAGATTTTGTCTTTTTAAAGAAACTATAATTTTAATTTAATTTTTATTCCTTAAATAAAAACGAAGTGCTAAAGACCTGGAGAACAAATGTAATTCTGGTTGCTTATATAGTGGGCTATATCTCAAAGCTGCAATAATTCGAATTTTAAGCGCAATAATTGAATTTTGGTATCAAATTATAAACCGCGATAAATCGAGAATCGCGATAATCGAAACCGCGATAATCGAGGTATTCCCATAAAGCAGCGGTTCTCAACCACTGTGACGTGGCACATTAGTGTACCTTCCAACCTTTGACGGTGTGCCGCGAAAAATTAAGAATGAATTGTATGTACGTATGTAATTGTATAAATCATATATATTAAATGGCGACTCTTATTAAGTTATAGTGTCACCTGCAGATTTTGTCTTTTTAAAGAAACTATAATTTTAATTTAATTTTTATTCCTTAATAACGACAAAAAATTTTTGCTGTGGCAGAAATTCGCGGGTTAGATTTTTCTAACGATACTCTATTTATAGTAATCGATACAATGGTTCGACTGCAAAAGGGATATCCAACCAACCACGTTTCCCTATTAATGATCCCGTGTACGAGTATGTCTGTAATTCGCAATCGGAGGAAAAAGCACCAGCTAAAACCTTCATATTACCTCAGAAGAAGTATGTCTGTAATCTGAATGTAATAAATAAGAATAAATATAATAATCAGTTAAT
The DNA here is from genome assembly GCA_000484575.1 of Olivierus martensii. Taxonomy (NCBI): domain Eukaryota; kingdom Metazoa; phylum Arthropoda; class Arachnida; order Scorpiones; family Buthidae; genus Olivierus; species Olivierus martensii. The sequence continues at coordinate 7,802 of AYEL01052623.1, forward strand.
AAAAGTTTGTTATTAAATCTAAGTTATTATTTAAAATATTGTATTTAAGTGTGCCGCCAAATTTTAAAATATTAAAATGTGTTGCTCAGCAGAAAAAAGGTTGAGAACCACTGACATAAAGGGACCAGACGTCCCGGATTGTGTGGGACTGTCCCGGATTTGAGTTGCTTTTCCCGCAATGAAAACTGTCCCGGATTGGACATTGTAACATTTTTTACATTTTCGCAATGGCACAAAGTTGCCATTTCCTCTACTTCATATTAGATGACGCTATTGTTATTAACTGGCAATAAATATTTCTACTTATATGTGACAAGTATTGACGATAATAAAAATACTATTATGGAGGTTTTTACAGAAATAACTGATTTAAAATTCAAATTAAAAAAAACAACCGAGCGTAAAAACATTGAAAGCAATATTACAAGTTAAGTGCAATTCTTCCAATTCCTGTGAAGAATTTTGTAAGAATAGTTCAAGTACACTTGGTCGTCGACTTACGATCTATGCGACTAACGACCGTCCGCACTTACGACCACAAAAAAATAAATTAATAATAAATCCCACAGCTGCGTGTACGATAACTATGGGAGCTTCTGGCAACATATGCCCATACATGTCACATACATTCAGTTACTTTCAAGCATTTATTGCATGTGAATATTATTAATAAATATATGACCGACATACGACCAGGGGCTTAAGGCTGAATACATACGTTTGTTAACGAGTTCGAATCTTAACGTACAATCGACATCTGGCTTCTCTACAACAAGAATATTCGAGAACAATTAACCGTATTGGAAACTTTAATAGGCAGTTACGCTCTCTTTCTACAGACTCAAAATTCAAAGAACTGAACATCAAGAAAATTTCTGAATTAATTGATAACCAAGATATCAAAATCATCTCTAATATGTTACAGGGGTTCTTTCTTACCGAATTAATTCAGTTAAACGTACCAGCTAGAACTACCAGAAACACAGATCTTTTGTTCATCCCTTACAGTCGTTTATCTAGATTGCTAAATGCCTTCTTTATTAGAGCTCTGAGAACTTACGATTTGTACTATAGAAATTCTTAACGTTTTTGTACACAAATAGGGGGTTACTTTGTACTCTTGTACAGTTGTAAAAAAATTTGGTTAAATAAATAAATAAATAAACGAAATATAGCTGTATTCACTTCTTATTAATCTCTACGAACTCGTAATCCCACAAAACGTGACAATATTATACTCTTTTAATTTATAAATGGCATAATGCAAAACAATCAAAATAAAACCCAAAAAAATTTTTTTGTTTTCATTTAAAAACAGTGTAAATTGAGTGCCGTGCAAATCGAGGGCTAGGTGTATATTGTTAAGAGATGATATATTGACAAAAAATATTCATTCAATGGAAAAGTATTCATTTAAATAATAATTAATAGGCATGTCAGCATAATTACAATATAAAATGCTACAAATGTTTTTATTACGCATTTATCATATTATAATGTATTATTGTTGCAATGAATAAAATGTTTCTTTTATCTACGATATTTTTTTCAATTAATCAATTAATTTATTTTTTTAATTATCTTACGATATTTATTTCAATTAATTTGTCCTCCTTTTCACTGTAAAAAAGTTGGTCACCTTATTAATTGCCTTCCAAGACGAAATGAATTTATGTGAATTGTGAGGATGCCTAAATGAAACATGTATATCGAAAAAATTTAGCGTATTTTCAAATAGGATGGTAAATAAGTGACGCAGACACGTTTCCAATTTCATCTGCAGCGAAGAATGACCCGCCGCATCCGAATCCAATAGATTACAGCTAAAGGCGCGCGCCAGACCTCACTACCGTGTCGACCAGCCCAAGTCCGGGAATATGAGAAATTTCCTTGGAAGAGTTGACATCGAGCTATAGATGAGAGTGGCCAAAGAGTACGCCACTGCATTAAAGTGAGGGGACTCCTTCGAGTGACCAATCTAGTATTTTTAATTTGTGTGTATATTTTTTTGTCAACAAATGACGCCAGTTGCACGAATTTCGGTTTAATCTGCAGAATAATTTGTAATAAATACTTATTTGTAGAATAAGTCTAACCCGTTCGAATATCTAACGATTAAGTACAGACTGTTGCACGAGGCAAGAGATAGCTATCAGCAGAGACGGATTTAACGGCAGGCGCACCGGGGTCCCGATTTCTGGGGGCCCATAAAACCCCAACTTTACACATTTTTTTAATGCAATTATAATTACGTACAAGTTTTCAATCAATAGTAAAACGTGAGAGTTATATTCGCTTATTTTCATTAACAATCAAAGCCCAAATACAATGACAAACAATTACCGTATGAAAATTTTGTTAACCATGCCAATTTCAAAGGCATCGGAGGAACGCTCATTTTCTTGTATGAAAAGAGTAAAAAATTACATTAGAAATTCAATGTCAGAAGAAAGATTAAAAAACATGGCTATTTTATATATGGAGAGCGATTTACTTACAAGTATTGATCGTGAAGAAATAATTGGCAAGTTTGCAAAACTAAAAGCTAGAAAAAACTTTATTTAAATATTTCCCTATTTTAATTTCAAGTAAAATTCTATACATTTATATTAAAATTTTGTTGAAATAAAATAAAAATAGTACAAATATGGTTTATTTATTTAAAAATATAGTCAATACAGTGGATGATCGGTTAACGAACATAATCTGTTCTAAGATAGTGTTCATTATCCGAATTGTTCGTTAACCGATTATCGATTTACCATAGGATTTTATGAGAATTTGATTAATTCGTTCTGGAGTCCCAAAAATAAATAAAAAAGTTATACAGTTTCTTACTACGTTTATTTATATGTAATAACAATAATATATACATACATAGACTTGCATTTTCATTTTATGTAATAACAATAATATATACATACATAGTCTTGCATTTTCATCTATATAGGTTTATTTTCCGATAAAGAACCTGCCCAATATCGATTGCTTTTCTCTCTGATAAAGAATCTGACCAATATTGATTGCTTTTCTCTCTCCTTCAGGATGTTAAAGAATCTGTCCAATGTCGATTGCTTCTTTCTTTCTTCTTCAGGATTTTTTGGAAAGTGATTATTATTATTGTCGTGGTACAGATCTCAAGCCTATTGATATCATCCTCGTATTGGTGCATTCTAAGACCAAAATGTTGTAAAATCTCTCTCTTATCTTCTTTAATAAATCTTTGCGTTAGGTTAAGCCGCCATATCCTCGTGAGATATTTTTACCTGGCGGCGGCTACTTATAGAATTTATCACAGGCTGGCCAACACCCATATTGGAGTCAACCAGATAGTTGAAGGATGAAGTTCAACGGGCTGTGCCCTTCGGCCGGATTGGTCGCGTGGAAACGCTTCGGCTTTTCACTCTGGAGGACCCATATCTCCACGAACGCGCAAGACCTGAGCCTGTCATTCCGATAGGTTAGTTAAGCCGCCATATCCTCGTGAGATATTTTCACCTGGCGGCGGCTACTTATAGAACTTATCACAGGCTGGCCATCACCCACGATGGAGTCAACCAGATAGTTGAAGGATGAAGTTCAACGGGCTGTGCCCGTCGGCCGGATTGGCCGCGTGGAAACGTGGCTTCCTACTCTGGAACCCTTAGGTTCAAGTCTCGGGTCCCACTCCTTAAAAATATTTATCATGGAGTCCGGACCCGGCCCGTCGATCCCCGTCCTCCATAGTACGTCCGGCTGACCCCTCCGCAGGGGTGGGAAGCCTACGGAAGGGCTTGTTTCGCCCCGCCACATAGTATTCTACCAGAATGGAATGTGGCGTCATCTGGGCTGACCCCTCCGCAAGGGTGTGAAGCCTATGGAAGGGCTTGTTTCGCCCCGCCACATAGTATTCTACCAGAATGGAATGTGACGTCATCTATTGACAAAAAAAGGGCTGTGCCCGGACCCCTCTTGAAAAATTGGGGGAGTGGGCCCGGATCCTCCAGGATGGTAAGCCACAGCTTTACTATGCGACAATCCGGTCGACCTGTCATTTCGTTAGTCCGCGAGTCCCATAGTTTGTTCTCTGAAGTGTTCGTTATCCGAACAGTTCGTTAACCGATTACCCACTGTATGTATTTTTATTCCCTTGATTCTCTCATTTTTAAGGGGCCCAATATTTTCTTCTGAGCCCGGGACCTCAACCGGTCTTAATCTGTCACTGATTGATTGTACAAAGTCTCTGGTTTAATAAAAGAAGCAGTTGATTACTCAACGTTGTCTCCTCTTGTACTGACCGATTCGTTACTCATCCTTACCCATCACGCCACGTCTTCTAAAGACGTAAGGTCAAACACCTGTTGGTTCGAGCTCTCTCTCTCGGTACTCCGCATCTCCACAGTTGTTTTCATGAGTTTTCAAAATGCCCTATGCATTTTTGGCAATGAAATTTTAACCATTTATATATCTAGCTGAAAGGCATTTGCATATTAAGATTTGCAATATTTCTTTATTTTTTAGGGATGTGTTATTTTTGCAATAGAGTGAATATATATTTATTTATTTCACATTAAAATATGTGAAAATTACATATAATTTATAGCGGGGATTAGCAACGTAAGGTAGGCCGAAACCGTGTTCTTCCACCATGTGTGAATTTTGCCGTCAGGAAATGACCGAAAACGATATAATAATAATTCGAAATATTAATTTCAGAATACGGCACGTAAGTAGCGCAGAGATCCAGGATAGGAGAACTGACTAAAATACGTACCGGTATATAATGAACAAAATAATATGTTTATTTAATAAAAAAAAAAAATAGAAATACAATAATAACTAAACACTAGATTTAGATGAACAATTGTTTGTTAAACTATTAGATTATTATAACGAAATCAAACGAAACTTTCTTGAAGAGAAGAGAGAGAATGGATCCTGAGTTACGTAGACATACCTGAAAGAGAAAAGTTATACATGCTCCTTTTTTTTATTATTCTTTACTTCCTTTTTTCGTCCATATTCTTCCCTAGTTAATATCTTCTTAAAATATAACGGAACGCCATCCTCGTTCCTTATTCCTCGTCGGACGACCATCGACAGGACGGGAATTGTCTCCACCTCCTACATTTTCGTAACGGTTTCGAAAGTCTAAAACTTTCGATAGTTTCTTCACCAACTCTTCTTACTAGCCTGCCAACAGCAGCGGCGACTGCGGCCCCGGCTGCTCCAACAGCCCTCTGAACGAGGAACCATCTATATTTATTCAGCGAGAGACGGAATTCTAGCTCTTCCTTTCTAACGCGAAACAAGGAAGTTTGTTACAAAAGATGAGTGAAATTGTCATTTTAGAGATGAGTCTACTTTCCTTTTCTCTCTTAGTTATTAACGAATTTTATATAAAATTTATTAACAAATTCTAATAATTATAAAATACGGCAAAATATAGCTATCGGACAAGCTACAAATATGGCAGCTGTACGTGATGTCATTAAGAACGTCACAAAAGATGCTTCATGGCCCCTCAGGACCTTACATAATTTTAGAAACAGTATTGGTAAAGAAATTCCTAACTTGAAAGTAAATGAGACTATATCACTAAAGCAGAATTTATGAATAATAATAATGAAAATTTAAAGAATTAAAACTAGGAGAGCTATTTCTTAATACTATTTTTTTAATAAAATAATATATTTGAAGTTTGAAGTGAGCTGAATCTAGAAAAAAATCGTTCTTCCCCAGCTATTATTTTATAAAATATTTAATATAAAAATAAATTTTTTATTTGT
>AYEL01052624.1:0-61841 GCA_000484575.1 Olivierus martensii
AATAAAATTATTGAAAAGTGTTTAAAGTTAATTTATGCAATTTTATTGTAGTTATAGATATCTGAAATAATTAGTTGGAAAAGTTACATTTTTATCATTACTGTATTAATATTTATTTTTATTGAAAATTTCTTGAAATTTGCAATTTCTAAAGAAATATATTTTTTAAAAAATTTTTTAATGATTGAATCCAATAAATATAATCATAAAATTGCCTACAAAAATTAGTTTACGATGGATTTGTTCGCCATTAAACATTTTTAAATTAAAGCCCTACTGAAACATTTAACAGATGTATTGAAAGAACGATTCTAATTATAATCAATTCTTGCATCATAATTATTATTATATTTCATATTAATATATAATAATCTTGACCAGAAAAATTTTGCATTTCTATAAAGCTTTTAATTAAAATAGGTATGTCCGAAAGTCATTGCTTCATAATTTCAAATGGTAAATACTGGAACATATTGATTTATTGTCATGTGACTTCCTCTTGTTTAATCCACAGGAGGAGGTGCTGAAAACAAGCATTTTCAGTTGGACAATAAAGTGAAGCATGCGGTAACAGTGTGGTTGCAATCCCAGCCAAAGGAATCCATCAACTTCTTAAAATCTACTGAAACAATCTGCTTTCAAATCTATGGCGATTACTTTTTAAACTTGACTTTTCGTGACTGAACAACAAATATTATCTTTTCATTCGGACACATCTTATATAATACTTACTTCGAAGTGATCTTATCTGACAAATTACAATAAAGAGATTTATAAAACTTACATTCACGATATAGCATACTAGTTTTAATGTAAATAACTTTTTTTTTTTAATAAAATACAAGCATAAATTCATTCACACACAGCAGATTATATACCCGACTAATCTAGTTTTAATGATTTTTCTTCCACTTATTTTATAATTTAGTATTTTAATAATTGCAGGGTCCATGTCATCTCATCTGCCACTATTATGTTTTTTACATAAAACATTAAATTTATCATGAGGTCAGGGCCCGGACCTCAGGATAAATTTTTTCAGGAGTGATTCGAACCTTTAGAGTGGAAAGTCCATCAATGTATATACAAACTGGATAGACGGCTCAGTGTTAGGAAACAAAACCGTCCGCTGTATTGCAGTACGAATACTTTCGCGAACGTACAGTCGGTTGCATAAAGTTTTGTACCTAAGCGGAAGGTGTTCGGCTTCCTTCCAATTAGAAGTCAGATCCCATCCTCATTTCTATTTGATATGGTTTTATATGTTGCAATCAAAAATAAAAACACACTAATGAACAACATATAACAAGTTTTATTTTTCTATCTCAGAGGTGATACAAGACAACATTTATCCTGGGAGACTAGGATGATAGGAGTACCGACTCGGATGGACAACAAGACAAGAGAGAGTGAAAGTACTGAAGTGATGACACCAGGACACAATCGTCAGAGTGCACCCGACCCTAAAGGCACTTAACTGTTGACATATCCTTGCATCATCTTCATGACTTTCTATAGTGGCCATCTAGAATTTCTTGATTTTATTGGACATCACTTGACCCTAAAGGCAATAATACTTTCCTTTTAATTTTTTACACAGCTTTGACTCATTTTTATAACCACTTACAGTGACCAGTTAGAGGCACTTAACTTTACCGGACATAACACTATATTCTATTTAGTTGTTTGTTTTTGGATTGTTAATGGTTTTCTCAAGCCATAAATGTTATCCCAGTTATTCTTCTTAATAACTTCCTACTGAAAGTATGCTTGTACTTTGAATTTTTTAGATATGTTCTCAGCTGAAGATTTTGCAGTAGTAAAAGTTGCTATTGAAATATGCAATAATCCTGAACTGAAGCGGGAAATACTGTGTATACCTGGATCAGGTTATAATATAAATAAAAAAAGTTATCACTATGGTTGCAAAAAGCAATGGGATGAGATAGTAGAAAAAAAAGCAGCAGTGGTACTAGAAAGTTTAGGTTTGACAAAGCAGCTGCAGGAAAAAGTAACGGGTGTTGTGCTCTCAGTTGGAATGAAAATGTTAACTTGGGCAGAATATCATGAAGGGTTGACTGGTATGTTTAATTTTGAATATCAGGGTTTGATTGTATTTTAATTCTGACTAGGAAATTTACTTTCATACATAATTTATTAGAATCAAAACTTTTAAAGAATTATGAATAAATTTAAGAAATATTTGACAAAAATTTTAATTTTTAAATAAAAATAAAGCCATAATGATTTATGTTCATACTTCAAAATTTTGTTTATTTTCATTTAGGACCTAGTTTTTAATTTAGTTTATTTGCATAGCTAAACTAGCTATGCTTTTTCAGGATGAGTATTAATATCCTTAGCATTAAGTTAGATCCAGCAAGCTAATCCTGGATTAGCTTACTGGATCTAACTTAACAAATATTTTAAGATATAAGTTACCATTTGATTAAACTTTCCAGACAATTAAGTAATATAATTAGTATTAAGCTAGTCAAGATTTTGTTAATCTTAGATTCAGTAAGCTAAGCAGGATTTTGTTTTGTTTTTGTTATTAATTTATAATGTAATACTTTTTACCGTAAATATTAAATAAAAGTATTACAAGCAAATTTATCTTATGTATTTGGCTTATAGTTTTTTACTTTTAGTTATTAGTTTATTTGTATTTATTTCTGCAATAAGCTAAATTCAAAAATCAATTGGCATTTAATAGCTGGGAAGTTCAGAACTAAACTTCCAGATATATACTAAATAGATAATAACTATCTTAAACCACTAAATTATTATATGTATTATTGCTTGTATTTTATATTTTTGAAATAATTTAATATTTATGATAAAATATCAGTTATCTATATTACTTAATGATATTAAAAAATTGGATTAATGAGATGCTAAATATATTGGTTAAATTACTAATGTTATAAAATGAGAAAGTTTAAATCAATCAAATCATTTTATTATAACATTAATATACATAAAAGATAGAATTTCCAAATAGAATATGTATTTATAATTTTAAAAGTGCTGATGATGGCTGCAATATAAGCTGAAAATGTTTCAAAAAGCAAAATATTTCTGTGTTTAAAAGCTTGTCAAGTTTTTATTTAAATATCAATTACTTTCTCATATTTAAGAACCAATTAGAAATTTTTACATTTGAATTAATGAACACCGGATTTTCATTTTATGAATTCTCATTTCATGAATAGTTTTCAAGAAAAACTTAACTTCATTAAATGAGGATTTCTGTATGTAAATTATTAGATATGATTGTAAAAAGTAGAGTTGTAAGTTTATTAGATGGACTATTCCTCTTCACAAAATGATTCATGTTGATAATATGACCATGTGGAAAATGTTTTCCTGACACATAGTAAGTCTTCTGATATTCACTAAACAATGTTTAAATGTCACAATATAATCTGATCATTGTTACTAAGTTCATACTGTGAGGAGGTTAACTCTGACCAGTCCTGCTTTATTTTATTATGCACTTTTAATATTTATTGTTATTTTCGTTATTATCTAACATATTATACACTGACGGAAAAAAAAATCCCAACACCAAGAAAGAATCTGCCAAATATGTTGGAATTTACAATTTGGCCCACGAAAACTTTGGGAACCCCTTCTCTAGGATCTTAGGTTAGTCGTAGTTTCGTCATAATTCCTGACTTTTTCCGTGCCCAGAGTTGCTTACCAACTCTGGGCACGGAGGACTGATAGAGCGAGCATATCTTCAGTTCATATTCGGCTGTGTAGATTCACTCTATACGCCCTCCGTTCGTGTGAATCTAGGGGGTGTTTATTGGTCAATTAATGACGCTACTTTCCATTATAGGAAAATACTAACTAACGGGGCTTAACAAGCCTTTCCGCAGATTTCCCTCCCCTGCAAAATAATAAGCTGGATTGTGGAAGACGGAAATCAACAGGTATAGATTGGACCCGATGAAAAATAATTTCAAGGTATGAGACTTCAGATTCGAACTCTTGTTCTCCAGTTCAGCTCGCCTTATGTCTCAGATATATGCCATTAGAGAAAATCCCTCTGCTCTGCCGAAGAGGCTTTGTTGAAATATGTAGATTAATAAATTGGTGGAGATCGTTTATAAATTAAACAGATTAAAAACAAGAAAGAATTTTAAAAGAAATATTTATAATCTAAAATAATAAGAGGTCTGTAACACAGTTTAATCATGGCTACCACTAGGATGCGGGTCGGCATTGCCTTCAATGCATCTACGATCCACCCAACCGATAGCTCAGAGTTTCAGCTCGGCGGTTCCCACCAACCACTGCTCACAACTTCGACTTTTCTTCAGGATTCTAGTTCTCGGATGGTTATTGTTGTCTTTCTGATGTCACAAATCACATTACAACTCTACACGAAGGATCGAGACGACTAGAGTTGCTCCAGAGTGATAGCTGGAGGCTACGCTATGAGAAATCCTTCCCCTGTAAAAGAGTTTTGTAATGGACCGACATCAGACTGTATCAGTTCAACAGCCGATCAATTGCGTCTTTCAGTTGCTTGAGTTTCACAAGATTCCCTTGACTTGTTGCAATCGTCCGACATACTTCACTTTCGGACTTAGTCCAATCCATGTCTATGATGTGCCGCGGAAGGCGTTCATGTGAAGACAGTGAAGTAGATAGTGCAGCTCATCACCAAGCCGCACGCCACATCTGCAGCTTCCATCACCAACTTCCATGATGGAGAGGTAATAGGGGAATCTGCCGTGGACTGTTAACATCTCAGTGATACGACGGGAAAATGTTTAGAATAATGAAATGCAAAATGTTGTCATATACACTTTACTTTCTTGTTCACAGTTTTATTTTAAATTTTGAAGGTCCTCAAAAATACTAGTTGTCCCGGCTTCGTATTTTCTCTGAAAGGTACTGAGTACAGGTAATATTTATCTAAACAAAATCAATAATTTCAGTTTCATTGTGAATGAATTTCCCCTTTAAAACCAATCAGTTCTTTATTTCCCAATTTAAAAAAAAAAATATTTGTACAAAATGTTCTTTCTTTTCATTGATAGTCATTTTATCAGATGTAAAATAACAACCAAACGTAATAAACCAACCTAAATTTCAGAGGTTCATTATTACTAGCCTATTAATTTTCAGTACGCTATATTATTAAATAATAATAAAGGGTATAGTAATTTCAAGAAGACTCAAACAGAGCATTGTTTATTACAATAATTATAGTATTTGATTCTTGAGATATTTGTAAAAATGACTACCGTTTCTTAACATCGATATAATCTTAAATATATTGTATTTTAAAAATTTTTACTTGAAGTAAAGTAATAAATTATAAAATCTGATTTAAGTAAAAAAAAAAGAGATTTTATAAAGTGACTACAGTACTACTAAACAAAATTTAATAGTACTTTATTTTTCAAATAGTATCATACATATATTTATGTTTCGTATACAAAGAAATTTAAAAATTTACAAAAGCGTACGTAATTTAGGAATTAAAATAAATATTTTATTTACGAAGAGATAAGTAATAATGTGATATAAAAGATTGCTTTATTCGATTTATTATTATTAAACGTCACAGATCTAGTATTTATTAATACTGTGTATGAAATAAAATATCGATGATTGATTAAATTTCACATTAATAAACACATCAATATGGAATAATTTTTTATATCATCAGAATTACATTCACGAATTTTAATTGAACATTTTTACATTTTATTAATAACAACAAAATTATTTATTTAATAAAAATATTTTAATACTTTATTCAATTTATAATAGAAAGAAAATATTGAGCGACGAACTCTTATCGTGGAAAAATTGACTAAATATATTCCGATGAATAAAGAACAACAAAAATACAAATCCAAAGCACGTCACTGACTTTATGCTTTAGTTCCATATTTCATACAACTATTCATGAGTAAGTAAAAAGTTCGTATACACCCGTTTCATCGATCGAAAATTACCCTTCTGGTTGCTAATAAAGTTTAGAACGCGGATAATAAATTACGCGATAAATAAACTGCTAACACATCAAAAATCTTTTCTCGACGTGTCCATCTATTCGCTCCTCAGATGACTCTTTGATGAAGAGGAATCAAAGAATGAGCTGAAACAAAATATATAATTTATTAATTACAAATTTTATAATAATTCAAAATAAAACTACAAAAATTTCATTTTTTCTGTTAATTTTTCTTATTTGTACGACCAATACCGTATAACTAAAATGCAATTCTTACAGTTCAAAAAATATAAAAATTATCAATCTACCTGTACAATAAATATTCGACGTAATAATTTAATATTTCTTCTCCACTGCATCTAAGGCCTTGATAACTTTTTCCATAACGTCGGTAACAGTATCTAAAATAGCGGGACTGAAACTAGGCATTCCCCTCTTTTGCCCTTCTCTAAAAAATAGAGCACTTCCTAGCATTGGGCCTAACAGCGCTCCAAGACTCACAGCTAGTATCATTGGTAAAATTGAAGGAATCTGGGGGAACATGCTAGCGATGCTTCCAAATATACTGCTGAGGCTATTTCCTGCTGTATGTCTGTTGACGGTAGCTGCGGGAACGTAAGGAACGGCATTGGGCATAGGCATACCCGCAAGAGCTATCGATGCCAAGGTAAGTAAAATTGTAACACAAAAGCAACGTTTAGCCATTATATTCCTATAGAAAGAAATTAAGCCTTTTTTTACAACTCTCATTTTATTTTAAATTAATTTTTTCGTCAGTAAAAGTTGAAAAATCAATAATAATAATTTTATAATCTCTAATACATACAATATTTTACAAGAATCTTATCTCTAAAGAATTTGCTGTTTTTTTATTACTATAAATTCGCAAATGGATGCACTTACCTGCACTGAAGTAGCAAACTGCCTGTTTATATCCTTGACTGCAGATTCCCATCTGAAGATGCAACACTTTATATAGTTATCTGACTAGTAGTAAGCGTGAACTCAGGTCACTAAACCGAAAATAACAATCGATAGCCCGGAGGCATGTCCGGTTTTGACGTCATTTCAGGATGTCTCGGGTCGCTTCCGATTACCAAACATAAGTCCCAATGGCACACTTAACGATGGAAGATAGTAAACTTGACCTCTTTAATACCGCCACCGGACATCCCACTAACACATATCTAAATTCTTCCGGGGTGAATTCTTCCAAAGAATAAAATCCCAAGCTAGGATCGAAAGTGAAAAACAAATCTTAAGTTTTACAATTTCGACATGTATTAGTTTTTAGCAACTTTTTTTGTAACTGCAGCGTTCAGGCAATATATTAAGAAAATAATATGTAAATAAACAACTGTTCAGCTTCAAATGAAACTACTTTTTAACGAACGTTAAATTGCTTTTGTAATGTTTTTATACCAATAGTAATATGCTATGAAATTCCTAGATCCTACATCTGTATCGCAGAATATGCCGAAAGTGTGTGAAACTTTTTGGCAAAGTGGCAAATATAAAATATGACGATGTATCAAATACACTTATGCACTAAGCAAAAAATCTGACTGAAAATATCATTTTGAATAGCTGCCCTAAGTTCATTATTTCCGGAATATATAATAAAATACATTGTATTAAGCAGTTTCTTTAGCATTTTATTAATCTTGTACAGAGTGTCCCAAAAAATGTACTCGCACTCCACTTTGCATATTCTGCGATACAGATGTAGGTTCTAGGAATTTCATAGCATATTACTATTGGTATAAAAACATTACAAAAGCAATTTAACGTTCGTTAAAAAGTAGTTTCATTTGAAGCTGAACAGTTATTTACATATTATTTTCTTAATATATTGTCTGAACGCTGCAGTTACAAAAAAGTTGCTAAAAACTAATACATGTCGAAATTGTAAAACTTAAGATTTGTTTTTCACTTTCGATCCTAGCTTGGGATTTTATTCTTTGGAAGAATTCACCCCGGAAGAATTTAGATATGTGTTAGTGGGATGTCCGGTGGCGGTATTAAAGAGGTCAAGTTAACTGGATATTAAACATATATTTAAATTTGATCAAGATGTTTATTGACATATTTACAAATCTAATAGGATAAATTAACAAAAGTAATGATTTATTGAGTAGATTAATCTTTTCCGTGAGTCATTTGCACATTCGTGCCTGTTCGCAAATGTTCAAATTGATTTCCACCATTTTCCAAAGTTGATAATGTTGACCAATAGATGCGACAACATCGATTAACATATTTGGAATTGTGAGTTTGGCATTATTGAATAATATTTTGATCAGTAACAAAAACAAAAAATATGTTAGTGATGGGTCGATAAAGAGTGATTACATTTTTTTGGGACACACTGTATTTAAAATGAATAAATATCATCAAAAATACTTATGAGTTAAACTGTATTTCAATTCATTTTATTTCAGATAATTGATGTTATAAATTGAAATAAAATTTAATTTTCTAATATTTCGCCGTTTCGAGGATAAACGATCAGTATTTAATCGTTACATGTATTTTATCTGTATTTTTTATAAGTACATTAAAGATGGCGAAATATAACTGAAAATATTATGAATTAAATGTTATCATAATTCACTTTTAAGTGCTTGGATTAATTAATCAACAGTTATTAATATTTTATATAAAAAAAAATAACAAAATTTTCTATAATAAATCGAGAGTAAAAAATGTATAAAAATTTTATATATACGAGTTGCGAATCTCACATATAATCAATTAAAAACAACTACGATTATTTTTAATTAGTTTTGACAAAAAGACAAAATTAAAAGCAGAACTTTCTTATCGAACACCAACACGGATTTTTGATTTTGATAATCCGCACGCTATATTATTTAATGTAATAAGATACAGTATTGACATTCAAACAATAATCGTATCAGAAATGCCAGAAGCGATGACAATTTCTAAAACTTGCTTATTATCAAACGAGTTTAACGAGTAAAGTATCAATGACCTATCCGACGATGAACCATGCAAATTTTTTATTATTTCTTTTTTTTTTAGATTTATTACGAAAACATTCTATTCACAATTTGCTGAATGAAGTTAGATCGTAACGACCCCGAGTCGATAAATGATTTCGAAAAAGTCTAAGTAGAAATATCAGTTGTTTACAGTACTGTGTATATTTAAAAAAAAATTATATAACAGGATATTAAATAATTCGATGTAATTCTTTCAAAGGCACGAACTGTTTACTATATACTACTGTAACCAATCAAGCGAAAAAATAAAGGAAGTTTTTAAATTAAAAACAGAACCGCCCGCTGATAACAAGGAAGGACAATTTTCTTCACTTTTATTTAAGAAATAAGAGATAAAAATATTAAACATTTTTATTACAGTTTTTTTTTAAGATATATATACATATAATATACAGTACATACAATATATAAAAATATTTAAATAAAAACATTCAAAATCAGATTTTCATCAGTCTTTTCCTTTCGTAATATGCTGGACACGCCTTTATGAGCCAATCTGAATCGACGATGCATACATTTCTAAAGAAAAAAAAAAAGATTAATAATTTAGAAATATGGATTTATCAGTTTTCTCTTAAAAATTTATGTCGTTGTTTCAACTTCTTTAAAGCAGGTCAACAATTATTCATTGGAGGATGCATTTATGACCCACAGATGCAACGTCTCAGTGAAATGAGCCCGGACTTGACCTCGCGGTCATATTGAATCAATGAGCACGTTGGGCCATATTAACAAATGTCATGAAACCTAGAATCTAACTAGAACTAATTTACGAATTATGAAAATGAATCTCGCACTCCGAATTACTTATGATTCGTTATAATTTTTAAATGTAATTTACTTCTTTTTTTTTAATGTTGTTGGAAAATGTATACAATAATATTGTGTAACTTCCAACGACTATGATCTATACTTTTATCAAAGAAAGGTTTAATTTTTTTACTCTCACTTTACATTCAAGAGTTGTCTAGGTCAGATTGCAAACAGGTTTCGATACTTAACAGCATTTTTAAAGGTCGAAAAAATAAATTTATTTAACAGAATACGATTTTACACAGCTATCGAATTTTACTTACAACTGTACAAACTAAATTATATACAATATAGAATTTGCTATCATCTAATCATCACTGTAAATATTTTGAATTCATAAATTTGTATTTAATAAATGAAAAATAGTTGAAATCAGCAAATTAAAACAATCTGAAATATGCATAGCACAAGTTAAGAAAGAAGAATGCGTTGAAAAACGATTCAAAAATTTATAAATTAATTATATAATCGATTTTGATTGCAGTAATGCTTAATTTTCAATCTTACATAGAAATTATTAAAGGATTATACTAATTTTTATGGAAGTTGATGATGATACCCGGAAACTAACGGCGCGAAAACTCCCTCTCGGGTTATTGGGTCAAAAGTTTACCGCATCAGCGGGGCGAATGGGCTACTCTTCCTGCTATTTTATTTGGGTGTTATTTATTTAATTAAGATTTCTCCGTACTGAAAATTAATTATTGGAAACAATAAATCAAATAAAATTTTTTGAATATCTGGAATTACTAATGAATCATTGTATAAAGTTATAAAAAACGGCATTATTTTAAAATGAATGCATTATTAAAGAAAAATATTTTATTGACTATGCTAATATTTTTCACAATCGCATATTCACGCACTTCAATTTATAATTTAAGAATTTAAATTAAATTAATAATTTATCCTAACTGTAATCTATTATTGTGCACTGAATTAAATTAAATTTAAAATAATAACATAATTTGCCTCTCCAATTAAACTTTGAATGAAAAAATTTATCAAAATAATAAATCTAGTACATCATTTAATAATACAAGAAATATTTATGTCTCACTTTGAAAGTGAACTGAACCATTTAATAAATATAAAAGATTTGGAAGATAGCTCAATGAATATAAATTTAATTTATAAAAAATGAAACAATCATGCATTCGCTTATAGAAGTTATATTATTTAACTTATATATAATAATACATTATTACAATTATTAGTATATTAATATATTGCGTAAAACAAGGAATATAGGGAAAAAATCTTGCATTGAAATTTTAAGAACTGCTGGAATTAAAATTTGGAAGGAGAATATAACAGTAATAAATCATCATCCAATTTATTTTCAAGCACTGTTATTACTCTCACTCTTTACATAATAAAAAATAATTCAAGCAATATTTGAATTAGTTTTATTACTTTATTGAAGAACAAGGATGATGTTTAGATATTTATATCACAATTATAACATAACATCTAATTGAATCTATAATAATGAATCAAAATTTTTCAATATTTCTATAAGATATCTTGTCTTATTATGCATCTATTTATTTTCCAAAGACATTAAAAAAATTCTAATATATGACTATCAGTCATTGGGAATGAGAACTCACCATATATGAATATAGTGATTTCTCATCTCATTCCCACTGAAAATCCATGTAACTGTTGACAAATCACATATTAATACAGTTCAATATTACAATTTGTAAGTATATTTATCTTGTCATGAATACATGCATGTCACATAATATCTAATAGACATTGTGAAGAAAATGGTAATGTATATTTCCTTTACTAATTATACAAAATTATTTGATGAGTGGATGCATTTGTATCCAATTGTTCTATGTAAATGGCAAATAGAGTTGTTGAAATATCAGTGTTTTCAAAAACTCAAGATAATGAACTGATACTAAGGAAAAGTTTGAGAAAGCTTGAACTACACCCCAGCTTCTTTATTAAATATTAATTAGGCGATAATGATCATTCTGTTTTATTTTTATTTCATAATATATGGCCCACCTAAGCCAAACAGAATTGAATACAAATGTTCATAAAAATAAAAAGAGAAAGCAATAAATATTTGTAAAAAGCAAAGATAACTAGCATATAATAATCAATAATACTCAAAAACTTACAAGGGCATTTCATAAAACCTAACAAAATAAGTAACAGCAGCATCAATTCCATCAGAAAGAGTAATTGTTAAAAAGTTAATTTGTAAAATTAAAGACCATAACTCATGTAAAATTAAATCAGAATATGTAAAAGAAAAACAACATATTATTATATTGTTTACATAAAATACCACAATCTTATAAGAAAAGCAATAATAATTAGAATTATTTACAGTAACATTTAAATGATTAAAATGCCATAAACATTTGATATTAAAATAAGGGCACTTTATTAAATTGTGCTTCATAGTAAATTGATATTACAAAGATTGAAAATTAATTTAATTTTCACCCTATCAAGAGATGGTAAATAAGAGCATTTGACTGTGTTTTGTAAAGAGTCTTGTTAGAAGTTTCTCATGTTTCTATAACTGCATTATTCCAAATAAACTGTATTGGAAAATTGATTTGCTATCAAAGTTTGCTACAAATTTGATTTTCCAATGATAAAAAACTGGTAATTTAATAAAAATCACTATAATAAATAGAAAGATATTGCTATCATTTGTAATCTGTATTTTGTTGCAAACTTTTCACAGAATAATTTTCTATTGCTCAGTAAATAATTTTTTACTAATTTAAAAATACTTTTGAAAGATATAAGCTTGAACTTCAGTCATTTATTTACTTACAAGTAAACTTAAGCTATTAGATTGAGTTGACTCAAACAAGTAACTGTAGTGGTAAGCTTCTAGATAAGTAAAGAGATAATCAATCAAAAAGGCAGATTTGTGATGTGTGAATATAACAATGAATAAAGCCACATTCGAAATAACAGAAAAAATTTTTATTTAACCAAATTTCGCATAAGTTAGAAAGACAAATATTCCTAGGTCTAGGTCTAGATCAGGGTGGGCAATTATTTTCTGCCAAGAGCCGGATAAACAATCTTCAGGATGAAGCGGGCCATATAAAAACTGAAATGTACCTAAGGATGAATTCCTTTTGGCGCCATTATGTAATTATGAAATGAAATTATTGATCTCAAACTTTACTATGTAACTGTTTAAACTCTTAAATAACTACAATAATTCAGCACTATCTTGCAGTAAAAACCTTTCATTTTAATACCTAAATTAGACTGTAGAAAAATTACATTGACCAGATTTCAAAATACTGAATAAATACTTGAATAGGTAGGAATAAGGTTGATTATTTTCTTTTAAGTTTTTCTCCACTAGGATCGCTAGTTGTATGCGCGCGCATTGCTATCCTGCAAAAATTTGGTCGGAACTTCGCTACTGTATGTGTTATAAGGCGGATTCCTACTTGGGATGAAGTCTGCAGCAAACGCAGAATGGAGCTCGTTTCCATAGCAACGGAACTTGACTTTGCGGCCATTGTTAGAAACGTAGACGTTGCTAGCTCCCAACGTCTGCGCTTCCATACAGCGACTAGTTGCAGATACTAGCCAATCAGAGAAGTGCTTAGTATTAAACGAATTATAGAATGGCAGTGATTGGTGATTGACGTATTCCTATTCTTATCGAATATTGGCTGATGTCAATTGTTTACCGCAAACTCTTAATTGAATCATTGAATGGGAACGAATACCGGGCATATCGACGTTTGTGACTCATCAGCCCGCGGTGGCGCAGCTCAAGTGGGAATCCGCCTATACTGTGGTAATGTTTTATATTTCGAAGCAAGGAGCGTATCGCCACCCCTGCTTCGAAATCATCGATGAATAACTATACCGGCTTGTCTGCTCAATGTTACAAAAATGAGGCCGTCCGCGACGTTGTTGGACGGATACATTCGCGAATGTACTGTACGTTTTATCGACTCTTATCTGTAAAAATCTCGGATTCCGTGAAATGCAGAATCTTGCCTTGTTTGTGTGTATTGGTAACCGTTGAAAATAGTAAGCATATTAAATATAACAATTTTTCGTTGTTAATTAAAAATTTTAGACGAGAAAATTTTCATTAGATGAAGAAACGTTACCAATTGTGAACGTTAGACATTATCATTAACCATTGCTGCGAAACACCATTTAGTTAGTAACCACATAATTTAAAACTATCTGGACTGGACGCGATCACGTTAGATCGCTTTCTCGCCGGAGCCGCTATAAAAGACAAATATCTAAATTAGACTGTAGAAAAATTACATTGACCAGATTTCAAAATACTGAATAAATACTTTGTTGCTTTTCCAGCGGAAAAATGTATCGTACAGTAGTGCCAATATCAATAATAAACTTGCTTTTTTCCATCTCAAAAACGTCAGACTGAAAAAAGTTATTTATTTATTATTTTCGCTTTTTCTTTTTTGGAAGATCCTTGAGGGCGCCCTTAAGCACATGGCGCCCCGGGCAACTGCCAGTTGCCAGTACCTTGAGCCGGCCCTGACAGGCTGCCTACTACTTCGGAGGAGTCAGCCGGATTGTGGAAGATGAAGATCGACGGGCCGGGCCCGGACTCTATGGTAAATATTTTCAAGGAATGGGACCCGAAACTTGAACCCCGGTCCTCCAGAATGGAAAGATGAAGCGTTTCCACCGGGCCAATCCGACCGACAGCCGATTCCTTTTAATTTTAACCTCCAATTATCTGTTTTATGATTGTTAGATAAACGCTAATTTGTACTGAGCTGAGGATTGTGGTTAATGTTTGTATTCACCATCCGTGAGAGTTATTTTAATAGTACCAATCTTTTTTGGATTATATCCCAGCTCTGCAATTTCAAATTAATGTAAATTGAAATCACATAAATTGTGACTGCACTGTAAATTGTTTTAAATATATACAATTAGAATATTATTGACATTAACACATTCTTCTATATTTTTTTATTTATCATTCTAATTTTATCAGCTATTGATGTACAAATTTTTACAGCTTTGGCATTAGCCTGTTAATATTTAATTTTTGGCCAAATTATTTAGTTCTTATTGTTCTTGACTTCAAATATATTCTGTACAATAAAATCCCACTTATCTAACTCTCACATGTATATTGCACTATATTATTTGACACCATCATTATTGCTTAATTTAAAAAAATTTATTATCTTAAAAATTCAATTTATTTCAACCATAAACATGCCTGAAAAGTATTTTTTTAGATTATATTTAATATTCATTACATATATCCTTTGTATTCATAATAAATTTTTATTTTTTGTTAAATTAATGGCATTAATTATGTGAATTATTATTTTTGTTCTATATATTCATAATGTCACTTATCTGATGCTATTACAGTCCTGTAATTTCAGATAAGTGACATTCTACTGTAATGAACAGATTATTTTGCTATTCTTTATAGAAAATAAAAAGCATTATAATTTGCATTTTTGTAAAAAATTTTAAATGATTAAAAATAAGTTGACCAAATGTCTAGAAACATTTTTTCTTCTGGACAACTTTATCGTAAATATTATCTAATAATAATTTTTGAAAATTTCAGAACCAAAATTTGAATTTAAAGAAGATCTTATAAAAAATAAAAAATATTATAATTTGCATTTTTGTAAAAAATTTTAAATGATTAAAAATAAGTTGACGGAATGTCTAGAAATATTTTGTTCTTCTGGACAACTTTATTGTTAATATTATTCAATATTATCTAATAATAATTTTTGAAAATTTCAGAACCAAAATTTGAATTTAAAGAAGATTCAAGAAACAGAATTAAGCCAACAGCTGCTAAACAATAAATAATCTCAAATAAAAATAGAAAACTTTTTAATATATATTGAGTTGATATTATTTTCATTTGTATAAATGTTATATATTTACATATTAAAAAAATTAGTTATAAAAATTCTACAATTGTAACAAAATTTTTTACTAATTGATGAACTTTATAAAATGATTTTAAAGATTTTTATATAATAAATAAAAATTGAACAGTTGCTTTTTTAATTCAATCAAGTAAATTTTATATGAATAAATGTTTACTTTGAAGTTTATTAAACCAACAAAATTAGAAAATATATTTGCAATTGCATAAACTTTTGACACTTTATTAAACAAACAAAATTAGAAAATATATTTGCAATTGCATAAACTATTCTCAGAATTTATCACTTCATTCATAATAAAACTTTGCATTGCTAAATTAGCTATCTTTATATATAATAGTACTGTATATAGCCATGCTTCAGTGGGAAATTATTAATGCAGATAGAACATTTCAGATACAATTTTTATATACAGTATTTAAATTTTGATATATAATAGTTAAAATCCTTGATTAGATAAAATTTTGTCAATGTAATTTGTCAAAATTTTGTGAATTATTTTAAAGTTTTTTAAAATTTGTGAAGTTATTTAAAAAATCTCCATTTGGTGATGATACCAATGATTTTTATTATATATATATATAGTCAGCAGTTGCTAGATTAATAATCTCAAATAAAAATAGAAAATGTTTTAATATATATTGACTTGATGTTATTTTCATTTGTACACATGCTATATATTTACATATTAAAAAAATTAATTTTAAAAATTCTACAATTGTAACAAAATTTTTTACTAATTGATGAACTTTATAAAATGATTTTAAAGATTTTTATATAATAAATAAAAATTGAACAGTTGCTTTTTTAATTCAATCAAGTAAATTTTATATGAATAAATGTTTACTTTGAAGTTTATTAAACCAACAAAATTAGAAAATATATTAACTGATATTATTCCTAGTAATAAATGATCATTACTAGAAAAAAAATTACTTTTATTTAAAAGCGATAACAAATTTTTATTCTTTTATGCTTATAAAATGCTCAACAAAAATGTTTCTGGCAGTTGTTTATTTAAAATTATTTTTTATGAAATTTTTCAATGATTTTTTCTACATTTGAACCGAATTTTCGGAATATTAAATGAAAATTTTACAGTTTAAAAATAATTTTTGTAACTTCGAAACTTTATTAAAAAAATATTTGAGAAATTTCCTTGCTATCAGTTAATCCAAATTTATTTAAAATATTCTCATTTCAGCATCCAACTTTCACAAGTTTTGTGCCTCTTAAAGTGTTTGTTATCTTCGAGGAAACTTCTGTGCAAATATCCTTTCATCTGCAGTGAAACCGCACTGAAGGTGCAACAACTTCAGCATCAAACTGTTTGATATTGCTGAACACTTCGTTCAGATTTTGTTTTTATATACGAATCTTCAGATATCTGAAGATAAAATAAACTGTATACCAATTAGAAACTTGCAGAAAATAAACTAAAAAGATATATAGTATATATGTTGCAGGTAAATTGCAAAATCAGTCTTGAAAACACGCAGTCAAAAATGAATTTATAGTTTACAATCTGCCTAGGATATACTAGGCCACATTGAGAATCACTGTTTACTCAATGCAATATGCCAAAATATTTTATAAAATGCCTGATGCTGCCCAGACGTATTTTAAACTGTTGATTTATAACGCCTCCACCAGTAGCGCTGTATGTCATCAGTATCAAAAATGGCGGTCGACGGTATAAACAATGGCGAGTTTTAATAGTTAAAAAATTAATGAAAAGAGTGTTTCGGAAATTAATGAAACCGGATCCCGTGACGTGTGTAGTGTCGTGAAAGGAGATTTCGATAAGAAAGTGATCACATATTATAGTCAAAGGCAAAAAGACTCAACAAAGAAACCTTGGACTACACAGCGCGTATTACAGATTATAGTCGAGTTCAAAGATGCTAAAGTAACAATCGTATCAGGTAAAAAAGGAACCAGTTCGCATTATCACTTGACGAAAAAGTATGATTTAATGAATGTAGATGTTAACGATGTTCTTAATTTTAGAAGAATAAGTTAGTTGAAATTTTACCTGGTGAACAATATTACGATAAACTTTCACAGTTCAAAGATCTACTGGTCGTGATAAAATGATAGGTTTCGGTGTTGAGACCTATCATTTTATCACGACCAGTAGACCTTTACCCCTGTAATTAGGATTATTCACTACGACAAAGGTCAAATTTCGGAATGCGCACAGAAGAAAGAATTGCTCCCGAATGTTTCTGAATATGACTGGTAACAAAAGTAAGGCCCTGTACTATAGGAAGAGGGACTGAGCGGTACATGAAATATTTTTATCTGTATTCAACATTTTCTAGTTATGGGAGTGAAGTAGGTCAAAGGTTAAATTTCGGAGTGTAGACAACAGAAAATATGGTTGAACGAATGATTCCGTATGTGAATGGTGTTAAATATACAGCTGTATATCTGGTGAATAACCCTCGAAAAAAGTCTTATTTTGGATTTAGTTTTAATTAATTGCAAGTATCAAATTTCCGTCTGCGTCCAAAAAATGAAATGTACAACAAAGCTTTTTGCTTTTTGCAGAAACTAAAAGGTTGATCATAGCTTTATATTTTCATCATTATTAATTTATATGAGCAGATAAAATAACACGGCACGCAGGGGCGGATTTAGGAATGGTCTTTATGTACTGCAGCCCAGGGCCCCGTTCAATCAAAGACCCCTTCGTGGTCAAAAAAATAAAAACAATTTAAATTTTATACAGAATTTTTTTCGTAAGTAGAAAAAGTTTAAATCGTTGGTTTGCAACATTATTGGATTTGAATAAAATGTCAAATATCAAATGTTTTAAATGACAATAAATAGTAGCTACGGCTCTGTTGGTAGTCGGTAAAATCAAAATATACTTTGTCATTTGCCACATTATTTGCATAATTGACAATGTCGGAATGGGAATATAAGTCTAGTTCTTCTAAATCGTGTTAACTTACCGTAGCTCTCTCACAGTTTGACATTTTAGGTTAATTT
The DNA here is from genome assembly GCA_000484575.1 of Olivierus martensii. Taxonomy (NCBI): domain Eukaryota; kingdom Metazoa; phylum Arthropoda; class Arachnida; order Scorpiones; family Buthidae; genus Olivierus; species Olivierus martensii. Next base: position 18,750 of record AYEL01052624.1, read on the forward strand.
GAGTTAACTGGGTAGTGTTAGTCCCAAACAGTGTTAGTCCAAGTCCCCCAAGTTAACGGTCCGCCCTTGACGGCACGTATTCTAGGACGTTTAAATACTTAAATAGTAAGTTCTTGATTTATGAGCTTGCACATTAGAAAAGCGGATTAGATGGAAAAAATTATGTAACTTTGTTTTATTAGTTAATGGGAATAGTTGCATTTGGTTCATATTGTAACAATACATTCTATTTCTTTACAGTTGTTAAAATATTTCAAAAATTAACGGAAATATTGGCCATGCAAATCAATCACGTGATCTAATTCTAAGTATGTACTGTCCGTCCAGCTTAGCCACGATTATCGACGCAAGTACGCGTGCGCTAAATGAACGAGTCCAGTGACAAAATAGGGATGACAGCTTCGCACATGGATGTTTTCAAACGCAAAAACTGAAGTTGAATGGAAGTTTATTGTAATGTCGAATGCTAAATGATTAGCAAGTATGCATGCGCTAACTGAACAAGTCCAATGACAAAATAGGAATGACAGCTTCACACATGGATGTTTTCAAATGCAAGATAACTGAAGTTAAATGGAAGTTTATTTTGTCAAGGTTGACTGCTAAATGATTAGTTTCGACGTTGGAAATCGAAACCGAAACCCATAGATTAGTTAATACAAATGGGACACTTCGCTTATTCGAAGGTGCTGCCACTATTGGCAATACCTGGCGTTACCATTGGCATTACTCATTTAATTTTTGTTGTAGATAGTAGAAGGTCGGTTATTATTGTTTCTACGAATCTTATGGCAGTTTTATTACAGTAATTAAAACTTTCACTAGATTAAAACATCATTTTTATTAATAGTTGAGTTCATTTCAAGTAATTTCCATAGAGGCGCTTCGTTCGTTTCTTGTATACAATAGTCTATGAGAGTGTCCTATCTGTCTCAACTAATCTGTGCCGAAACCATTCCCACCCGTCATTATATCGACTGCGACTCTCCCTTTCGCGTTTGGATTTATCCATCTTAGCTAGGCGCGGCTTTAACAACATTATTGATTACAATAATCTATTTATTTGCTTCTTTACAGTTGTTTTTATTATATAATAAACATTAAATTCCTAAGTAGCTAATACAAATCACAATTTTCTATTGATTTCGTTAACTGAAAACATAAATTGACTGTAGCAGGGCAAATTACCCATCAAACTTTTCACAATTCGTCTTTGAAAGAAAACAGATTTCGTTGAAAGGTTGCTCATAGCACTATATTTTATTATATTTAGACGTATGGAAGCAGGGAAATATAATTTTAGGATTATTTTAATGATTTCGACCAAAATTTATAGATAAAACTGAGAAAATAGAATTTATAGAGATTACACAATGTTTTTCATTTAAGCTGATAAAAACAGGGTAAATGAAAAAACTGTAATTTCGTAAAAGTTATAAGTGGCTGCGTTCAATTCTGGATATAAAATCACTTGGAAAGTCATTATAATTGCCAAATTATCCCTTAAAATTATGTAGAAAATATAAAAATTTGATACATAGGCACCAACTTTGGGATCTCGTACCTCGATAACGTGACCACAGCGGTAAAAAATAATTACAGGTACATTTTTGGATTCAGCACCTCCAAATTAGGAGCATCTTTATAAGGGTGAAGAGTTTGGTAACCCGTACTTTGTAATTTTATTTTTAATATATAATTTATCACTTATTTGACGTGAATTTTATATATACAGTATATTATGTAATATAAATAACTGTCGGCAATGGTATTGTGAATCGCTGCCAGCAGATGGCACCACGAATTGTTGTTGAATGTTTAGTCATCTTGGAGATCGAGATCGTTTTTAGAATGAATCTTTAAACTAGGTTGACACGATCAGAGCACACTCGGACTGTTTCATCCGAGTAGCGTAAACTCGGATGGCAACCAAAATATTCGGACCGAGTAGAAGCTGATTGGAAGTTTAAAATGGCGGAAAGGGTTAAACGATCGCGTAAGTGGAGCGAAACTGAAACTATTAGATTCGTAGAACTGTACGAAGAGGAAGAATGCTTGTGGAATGTGAAATCAAAAGACAATAAAAATAAGGATGCCAGCGAATCGGCAGTTTTGAGAATAGTAAAGAACACGAATTTATCAGAAGTAGGCTCGGACGAAGTACTGAAGAAAATTAATAATATCGGAAGCACGAGATCCGCCATTTCATCACAGACTACAGACCGAGTGCACTCCGAACGTGTAAACGAACTTAAAACTCGGTCCGAGTGTGCTCTGATTGTGTCAATCTAGCTTTAAACAGGGCAGATTTATGAATATCGTGACCCTTAAATTTTTAACATTTAATAGGATCCCTCGATTAAAATACGAAATAAATTTTAGGTTTAATAATTTTCCATGTTTGTGAAAGTTTATGCATAAAACGTTACAATACATACATATATTTTTATTAATTATTATTAAAATAATACATAATGGTAATGAAAACATAAATCAAATATTCTTTGGTTTTTGTGATGACAATAAATCAAAATTTATGATTTATTAACTTTTATTATTTAAAATTACCAAATATTTGTTTTTTGACTGATAAACAATTTTTACTGACAACATTAATTCAGATTATTCAAAACATTAAATTAATTAAAGCATCCCATTTGTGATTTGTTTAGCCAAAAGTCCTACACATCATCTTCAAACAATTATTTTATAGTTGTAATTTTCATACTCAGAAATATATGCAATTTTTTTAAACTGAATGGACTGTGTGTCTTTGTGAGGCCCTAAGTTGTAACTAATCTAACTTTAGATATTCTATATTGGTTTCTTGATATCTTTAAATTTATTTGTTCTAATGGCACCTAATAGAAAAAAACTTACCATTTTCGATAAAATTAGTTTTGTAAGTTGCACCATACAGTAATATATTTCAGTACTGTCAATAAACATTTTAATAAGGCAATAAATATATAATAATAAAATAAATAAATAAAATATATTTATTGACAAGAATCTAGTGTGGGTGCCCTGATAGGTTGAATGTTTGCTAAAGCACAAACATTCGAGCAGGCAACAACTTTAAAGATACAAAATAAACTTCAAGAATGTTGCCCTGGCCTTGTCAACTGAAAAAGTTTAGAAATATGTGGCTACGCATTATCATATATAGCCACATATTTCTAAAATCATTCAGAAGAAAATTTTGGAGTTCGAATGATCAGAAATACTACATCCGACATACTCTCTGGATCCTGAATCATCTGATTATCACCTGTTTAGATCATTAAAAAATGCATTAAATGGGAAAAAATAACAATGAAGTAGTCAATTCTTTCATTCAAGACATTTTTGTATCGAAAGATAAAAAATTTTATTCGGAAGTATATATGTTTTTACATAATTGTTATTATTTGCTTATGATTATTCAGTTGGGTGATTGAAGTATATATGTTTTTACCAGTATTTATAATTTCTTACAGAAAATACAACAAACAAAAATATTTTTATATTATTAAAATTTTATTAGCTAAAGAAAATTTTCATAAGTAATATATAGTAAACTCTGGAATCTCTCATGATGAAAAGTGCCTGATTATAAAATATAGTATTTCAGATTCTAAAGATGCAAGTCACTTGAAACAATGTTGTAAAACTACGCAACTAGATTGATAGAGGAAAAATTCTAGTGCCAATCTATCAAAAATAAATAGGCAAGAATCTATTTTAATTGTTATTATTTGCTTATGATTATTCAGTTGGGTGATTGAAGTATAATTATGTTTTTACATAATTAATTATGTAAAAACATATATACTTCAATCACCCAACTGAATAATCATAAGCAAATAATAACAATTATGTAAAAACTTTGAATAATAAAATTTAGGTCACTCGAAAGTTTGGAATTAATCACGATAATCGATTAATATTTTAGAATATAAATTTTAAAAATTGTCAAGATGTTCTGGCAATGTGAATTTAAAAAGATGATGAGATTCACTCAGATTAACTTACTGAGTTCATGAAAACAACTGTAAGCTCAAAGGATTTATAAACTTATTGTAATTACTTGTTATTTTATACAGATTTCATTATATGGTGTTGAAAGTGGTGAAATAAATTGGATAATAAATCTGCCATCAATCAAATGTACAAATAATATTGATCAATAGGTGAGAAAATATTATCAGTTCAATGTATGACTTACCATATAAGCATTTAATAAGAAAATTTTAAGTTAGATCCCCCTGTGGGTAGGGGTTAGAATATACCCACCGTTTGACCCCGCGTGTCGTAAAAGACATTTAATAAGAAAATTTTAAGTTAGATACTTATTATCATTATTATAAACAATGAATTGTTAGATACTATCATTCTATAAACAACGAATTTTTAGAAACTTACTATCATTATTATAAATAATGTAATTAGAAAAACTAATAATTAAATTCTTCCTACATCTAGTTACCAATGCATTTGAATATTTTTAAAAAATTTCGCAACTGAAATTGGATAATATATTAGTGTAACTCTTAATTACTTTAACCAATAATTATATTGCTGTGGTAACATTAGTTTTTAAACTATTTATGGCCGGTTGCACGAATCATATCTTGCAGATTAAAACAGGCTTTAATCTGCAAATTTAGTTTGATGCATTGCACGATGTCAAATCACTAGGATAAATTACTGATTAATTTCAACGGCTTATTTTGTGCTGGTTAAAATTTATTCTGTATAGATTATCCAGCAAAACAGTATGGTAATGCATTGCACGATGTCAAATCACTAGGATATACTACTGATTAATTTAACCGGCTTATTTTGTGCTGGTTAAAATTTATTCTGTATAGATTATCCAGCAAAACAGTATGGCGGACTATAGCAATTCGGAATCCGAAGCTGAAAATAATCTTGACTTAGATTATTTCGATTATGTTTATCTTAATCTAGAAGCGATATTTCTGAAAAAAGGTAGATTCATTTACCTTTCATCGTGGTAATTTTCATGTGAGATTTAGTTTAATTAAAGGAAATTAACAGTTTTATGGTTAATGCCAAAGATAAGTGAAATTTTCATTTTAGAAGACCATTATTTTATTTTAAATTTATAAAGTAAATTGTTATTAACATATTTATATATAAATTATGTTTGTGTGTATGATAACCACATATATTGATTTACAAGAATAAATAATAAACCTGAAAACAGATCTATATTTTCAAATCTACATTAGAATATTATGCTAGTTTATGCTTAATCATATGTATACAATATTTAGCTAATATTTTTAAAAAATAATGAACTAAAAGCTGAGCTGTAAGTATTCAGAAAAAAAAGTGAATAACTTAATCAGCGCCTTCATATTCAAACAAGTTGCTACAATAAAGAGCAGGATCAGCAACTATCTTCACGTTATCAGGCTGATAGTTAACTTTTTGCCCCATGCAACACACTCTACTTAATCTTTAGATTTACAAACGGGTTAGAGTTATTCTACAAATAACTATTCTGCAGATTAAACAGTAAGTCGTGCAACCGGCCTTTACTCAATTAAATGTGTAATTTTTATTGCAATTTTAAAATATGAAATGGAGCAATTATTAAATTAAGTAATTAACAATATTACTAAATATCAGGAAGAGGTTATTATTGAAAAAACACTAAGTGATGCAGTTAATAAACTTAATAATTCCTGCTAATAAATCTACTCCATTACAGCTAATATTTTTATATCGATAACACATCAAAATTGATTGCATTTTTTGCTTCTAAAGTAATTCGTCAAGACATATACATTAGTCCCATAAGGAAAATGTACTCCAGTGGACAAGGATCAACTTGCTTGTGTTGTTTCTTACAGTTAGTTAGTTAGTTAGTTTTTATTACGCCGCCATATCCTCATGGGATATTCTGTATCTGCTAGTCCCATAAGGAAAATGTACTCCAGTGGACAAGGATCGATTTGCTTGTGTTGTTTCTTACAGTTAGTTAGTTAGTTAGTTTTTATTACACCGCCATATCCTTATGGGATATTCTGTATCTGGCGGCGGCCATTTATAGCTCCCATCACAGACTACCCAGTACCCATGATGGGGTCAACCGAAGGATGGAGTTCAACAGGCCGGGCCCGGACCCCTCCTGAAAAATTGGTGGTGTGTAGACCCGGATTTGAACCCGGATACTCCAGGGTGGTAAGCCAAAGCTTTACCACGCGGCCTGTTTCTTACAGCCTGGCATAAATATGGCATTAATCTATGGTATACAGCCGTATATCCCACGCACACATAACAATAGGAACTCCCATATGCAGAAAGTAATGAAAAAATTCTATTCCGGATTTATAGAATTTATTGCATGGGAACACGTATTTATATCTTTGTGGCAATTAATACCAGGACAGAATATCGAAGCTCCTTGTATTGAAATATACCAGATAATAAAAGGTGAAGACATAATTATAAAAATTGCAGTTTTCCTTTTAGCATTAGCGTACGCTTCTTCACTTACTTTTCATCGTCATCATAAAATCAGTCTGAAAATAACATTGAGAAACATAGATTTCTGTTGGCAAAAGATAGCACAAAATTGTAATGTTGGCGTACTTTCCCTGCTAATTTCCTTTATTAATAATTCTTTACTAATTTGGATTCAGATCGTGCTGACAGGTTTTATGATGCCTTACGTACGGAAAAAAGAAAAATTTCAAGGCAAAGCATTTTTCTGTAGTGTACAATATGGAATATGAGTCAATTTTCTTATTGGAGGAACTGACTACATTATGTTTCTGTTATTCATGTTTCTATGGATAGCCAAAAAAGAATTTCATCAAATCTTTAATGAATTAGCATTAATAAATTCGAACGATACGAATTTGCAGTTCAAACTCGAAACATTTATTATGCATCACCAAGAATTATGGAATTTGGTATCTCAGATTAATAATAAATATAGTTATATATTTATCATGATTTATGTTGGAATTACTTCTGGAACAAGTCTCTGCTATTACACTTATCTGTTTATGGAAATGGAAAATGCACTGCGGTACTTCAATTTGGGGTTAGTCGTTCTGTACACGTTTTTTTGTACAGTCTATGGATTGGTTTTAAGTTCCTTTGCGTTTAATGTAAGCATCTGTTAAGATTATATTCAATTATTATTAATTTTATTAATTTTATTTCAAATTAAAATAAATTTTTGCTTCAGATGACCAATAGCTTTCAAGATGTACGAAGATATGAGGAATGCTATGTACATTTAGAACGGAAATTGAAGGTATGAATTTTCTATAATAATATTTAAATACTCTCGAATTTGAAAGAATGAAATTATTGTATTTATCAATTCAGATTCTTGATTTCATGAAACGATTTGGTAAAGTTTCATTGGGTTTAGAACGGAAATTGAAGGTATGAAGTTTTCTATAATAATATTTAAATACTCTCGAATTTGAAAGAATGAAAATATTGTATTTATCAATTCAGATTCTTGATTTCATGAAACGATTTGGTAAAGTTTCATTGGGACTTTCTATGGGTGGATTCTTCAACATAAACAAGAGATTTCCTATGAAGGTAATTTTCTAATAAACTTTATTATAAGCGTATGTGAATATTATATTCTTATAACAATACTGTGATTACTTTTTACAGATGGCCAGCACTCTATATTTTGTTTTTTCAGGACTCTTAAAACTGAGAAACGTTCTCATTAGGAAATAAATTCCGCCGAAATTTCTATGGTCAACGATACGCATTTATAAGGATTTCTCTCGTTGTTGTTATATTTATTGTTTATTTTTGGAATAGATTACTGTATTTGTCTTAAAATGTGAATATTAATGTTTGTAAGAATTCCGTATATTATAAAAATTCTAAAATTCCTGTAACATTTCTGTATGTACGAAACTTAGATCGTTTATGATATATCCTCCAGTAATGATCATATGGGTTTCATAAATCTTGTTCCTAAATACTGTTATAAACATGATGTTTTCTTTAGTTTGCTTTGTATACTAAACACAGTTAATAAGCATCTTAATATAGCGTACAGGTATTGTTTAATATAGTGTTTGTTGTATTAATTACTGGTTTTTAACATATGTCGCTAGTTTCCACTTGGTAGAATACTAGTGGTAGATTGTAGGTTTGTTATTTCACATATTTTGAATATACATCCTCGATTATAGCGTGTGAATTTTGTTGAAATTTTTTCTTGAAATACTGTAACCACATGATAAATAAATTTACACTTTTGCAATCAATTTTCGCTAAACTATTTTGCAATTATAATGACAATGTTACAATGAATTTTAATGTTTAGAATAGTTGCCATTTTGTGGGCTGATTTTATAATTGCACAGTTTTAGCGTTTACTCAACAATTTGCTAAATTGTTATGTTATAAATTATATCGTCTAAAATTATTATAGAATTTTTAAAATCTTCTGAAATTTGAAAATTGAATCGTACATTCGCAAGTACGAAAGTAAGTAAACTAGATGACAATGGCGGAACTACAGTGCGCCGGATCCTGCAAAGTGGGGCCTTGAATTATAGAGGGCCCAACTCCTTTTTATCTATACTCTCTTTACCCCTTTTTTAAATTAACAATAATAAAAAATAAATGCACGATGAAAAGAGTGAAATTCATCCATTCAAGGAGGAAGAATTTTAAATATATCTTCTTTCCCTAATTTTTAATTGTATTTTAAACGATGCAATTTTATTCTTTTTTGTTATTTTCTAATAAAAATATCTAGATAAATTTTTTTTCGGTTGGGGCCCGAATGATATTTTGTGGGAGGGGAATTTTTTATTTCTGCCACTGCTAGATGATAACTTTTTATTTGTAAGAATTATTTCCATTTAGTAGTATAAACTTTTAGACACACAATCAGATATATGGGGTTTCTTATCCAATAATATATAAGAAATTTATGCAAATGCTTTCTTATAAATTGTCAAAATTATTCACATCTTGAAGACGAACGAAATTTCTGAAATATTCATGATGATTAAACTCACACTAACTTATACGATCAACTAACTATACCAGTGATTGCGAATCTGTGACAAGCTGGAAAATTACTAGTCACGCAAAACTTACACAGTAACCTACCTGTAATCCGGGGATGGATTATCCGGGATGCGAACTATCAACGTTTTATCATAGATGCGATTTTTAAGAAATCTTTCGGATCATTCTTAAATAATTGGCAATCAAAATAATAATCAAATTAATTATTTACAAATATTGGAAATAATTGTTTGCTCGTAATAAATTGCTTTTTTTTTATTTCAAACGCAAATAAGTGCGTTTGAACATATATTTGAATGCAATTTACTTAATTTTTTAAATAATAAATTCTTATTGTTTATAATTCTGATTTTTGAGTATTTTGCGGATTAATCAGGAGAAATTATTTCCCGTCTAACCCGGTTAATTGGGTTTCTACTTATTGTTTAAAATACGGATATAGTTTCCACAAAAATATTGGCATATACACTTAAAAATGTTGGCCCTCTCTGAAGTATACGATCGTCAGATCATCCGGCAGAAGGACATAGTGGAAATAAAGAATATCGGTATAATAGGGCCAGGATAATCTGACTCAAATCTAATTTTAATTGTACACTTATATAGACTGCTGTTTAAATTATCATGTCATCCCATAAGTAATGTCTTTTTTTATACTATACTTGTTCACACATGACTCAGATTGTCTAAACTTGAATTTTTAAAGATTTTACAACGGCGGCCGGATGGCCGAGTGGTAACGTGTTGGCGTGTCACGCAGGAGGACCCGGGTTCACCTCCCAAATCTGGTCCCGGATAATGGGAATCGCCGTCTTTCACCATTCGACCCCTTCCACGGGGTGTAGCCCGTGTTTAGAACTTCTCCACCCCCTTAGTAATCTTTCAGATTGGAAAGGGGACATAAAATATGAAAAAAAAAGATTTTACAACGTTGAAATTGTTTTATTTATTCAAATGGTGAATATATAATCACGGGTGTGGGTGCAGCCCGTGTTTGGAACTTCTCCGCCCCCTTAGTAATCTTTCAGATTGGAAAGGGGGCATAAAATATGAAAAAAAAAAAGATTTTACAACGTTGAAATTGTTTTATTTATTCAAATGGTGAATATATAATTAAATTAGCAAGTGATTTATATTATTTTAAAACTTAGTACAATAATTGTTTGGGATGCCCGAGATATAAAATTTCGTAGTAATGTCGGTTCACCCCTATATCTTTAATTGGAACTTCTCTTCAGATATCTTACAAAAATAATATGCAAGTATTCACTCATACAACCAATTCACAATAATAAATCTCTCCGAGGATCGCATCAAATAACCGAAACATCCATAACTACCAAATTCAACTTTCTGTAAACTACATAATTCTTTATATTTTAACGTGTCCCTTTAAGTTAATATAAACAATTTTATAATTATGGCGATATCCATCGCTTTGAAATTTAATTAATTAAAATAATTATGTCGATAAAAACTGTAATATAAACATATCACGTATCGTTAAGATGAACTGATCTGTCATCTTCTAAACTCATCAAAAACTATTTTTAAGAATTATGCATATGTTAAGAAAAATCAAATTAACTGCCTCATTTATACTATAAAAAGTAAGGAAAACTAATGGGAACATGTTTAATTTTCAATGACTTTTTACTTGAAAAATGGGATGGAACTTCTTAACCATCAAACAAATCCACGTCCTCTTTGGAGACGTAAAACAATGATCCAGTTTTAAAAAAATGCATGGTCAAGATCAAACAGTCAGAAAAATAAACAAGGTATAAACTATCTTCTCAGTAGTGTCTAGTGATTCCAAATTCCCGTCATATTGGAATCCTCGGGAATCGAGAATGGGAAATCGTATTTCCCGAGAATTCTCGAAAAAATGTTTTTATTCAAATTTCGTTGATATATAATATATAATGATGGCTATAACAGTAATGTTAATAAACAGAAAAGCCGTAAGAAAAGGTGGGCAATCGAGATTCGTGCCTTCAGCGCAACCTTTCAACGTTCCCAATCTCATTTAAATATTTTACTTATTATATTAAGCATTTAATGTTTTTATTCAAATTTCGTTGATATATAATATATAATAATGGCTATAACAGTAATATTAATAAACAGAAAAGCCGTAAGAAAAGGTGGGAAATCGAGATTCGTGCCCCCAGCGCAACCTTTCAACGTTCCCAATCTCATTTAAATATTTTACTTATTATATTAAGCATTAATAAAAAACAAATCCAAATATTATCCGTTTGAAAATTGAAAAATACTTCATATAGTTTTTATTTGTTATTTTTAAAATGAGAGTTTAAGAAACATAGAGCATTAATTGCCCGATCAAACAATCGTGATCTCCACATCGTTTTGTAACATTTCGGTTATACATTTGCGGTAAAATTTCTTTCATTTTCTTGCAGTACTCACGTACATCATAATCGTCAGCCAGAAACAAACTGATCGAATATGATGGTTGGTAGTATCGGCCACATTCACATTGTGAAAATGATTCATCGTGAAGAACAAATAATTTGTGTTTACACACAGATATTTTTATTTTCAAACACTAGGATTTGATTACAATGTTATATTAAGGTAAGTTATCTAGATTTCCTTAGATAGTTAACCTGAAGATGACTTTGCAGTCAAATCCTGGGTTGTGAACATAAATATTTTTCTGTAAATACAAACTGTTTTCTGTTATCCATGATCAAATGTGCTCGATTTACCAGATCTAAAATTAACTGGTCATATGTTATCTGATACTGTGTCGCGGGTCCATTTCTGGTGGCGTGTAATATTGTATCAGAATGTAACTGTAGATAGCGATAAATAGGAGAAATGTCTAAAAGATTCATTGTGATTAGTACGTTTATTTCCTATTGTGGATATTACTGGGTTCTAGGAGCCGATTTTCCCGATTTCCCGACCAATTTTTCTCAGCATTCGGGAAAGGAAAAACGAAAAAAATTCCCGAGAACGGATGGGAAGGAATTCTCGCTAGTTCTCAAGGATACTAATAGTGTCCACCGCCAATACCGACGAAAAAGGAGAGAGGCAAATGGATTAAATATGGTCAACAATGAATTCCAATATTTCTCTCCGTTTTGTAGATGTCAGAGTGGAAATGAAACTCATCTTCACCTATTATGTGAATATATAGTCCTCTTAGGAGTCAGATCGTTTCTTACAAACTGTCCCGACTTAAATCGGCGATCACGTGAGCTAGCATCAGAATATAGTGTGGTGAATACGGTGTTCGTTCTGATGCCGACTCGCAGCTCAGATCGGTTGATTCTAACTAAAATATGATCTCCTACGGTTGCATTTTCCTGCACCGAAAGATCTTTTTTTAGCCTATTGAAGAAATTAGTATCAATCATATGGAAGATGAGATTTCTTATGGGATAATACTGTTACGGCCGTATTAACCACAATAGCTTAAAACCAGTTTCAGAGATCAATGCAATTTTTCGTATTCACCACGGTATGACTAAAATATGATCTTCTACGGTTGCATTTTCCTGCACCGAAAGATCTCTTTTTAGCCTATTGAAGAAATTAGTATCAATCATGTGGAAGATGAGATTTCTTATGGGATAATACTGTTAGGGATGGAAAAAAGAAAGGTCGCTGTGCTAAGCCCCGCTTTTCTACAACCATCCATATTCCCCCTCTCGACGTGATTGGTTATATAAACATTCGGAGAGAAAAACAGCTCAAATGAAGAAGAGATCTCTTCCACTTCCTCCATCATCTGCGACTTTGACTCCACTTCATTTTCGGACATGAATTTTTTTCTTTCTTTTTGGCTTACTTTGTTGAGTTTTCTCCCTCACCGTTATTTGAATCTTTTGTCTTTACTCCCGCATATTTTCAATACCTGACTTAATGTCACTTACTCATGTGCCTATGATTAAATCTATTCGATTATTATTATTCTAAAAAATACATTTGCTATGGATTCGTTAAATTATCATATCTGGTGCCAGACCGTGTTTTAACTGTCTCCGTTCGGTAATTAACTTCTCTATTTTCATTAACAGCCCGTTTCACAATCCGACTTTAATATATTCCGGGAAAAGAAGAGAAGAAACATTTATGACTATCTAATTTATGATATCTTTAGTTATTATTATATTATACCAGATTGAAAAATGATCTGCGGGAGCAAAAATCCCAGATCCATTTTATAATTTAAATTCGAAAACACAAATGTTATGAAAATGTGTTGAGGCTTTATATGTTTTTGTTGAAAATTTTTAGATATCATCTCTTAAGAATTTTTTATTCATGCAAATTATTTCACTCTGGTGATTTTTATAAGTTTTAACCGTAAGTATTTTTCTAGCTAAAGTAATTTAAAATATCCGCTTCCTCATTTTGAATTAAAAGTTTATGCAAATTATTTCAATCTGGTGATTTTTATAAGTTTTAACCGTAAAAGTATTTTTCTAGCTAAAGTAATTTAAAATATCCGCTTCCTCATTTTGAATTAAAAGTTTTCGCATTGATCATTTTAGTAGTCATAATAAATTACTAGTGAATTTTTTATTATTAATAAACTACAGTAAGTTATAATTAGAACTTCAAGATGATGGCGAGATTATTCAACAGCGAACAATTACTGGTATGTAGTCCACGTAAATCTTAGACAATTCTATAGAGAAGTGAAAACATTTTCGACAGCTGATCATCAAAATTCTATATTCAATTTTACATAAATTAGGAAACAACAAAAGCATTAATCGTTAGAAAAATATGAGCACAGGACATGCAAAACAATTTAATGATTAAGTAAATTGCAGAAATAATTATATTCCAAGCTAAAGAATTCTTTTTGATTAATTTTTGCTAATAAATCATTTTTACTAATATTCAGTAAATTATATCTTATAAAAGCGAGATTATTTTAAAATATAAACAGTAAATAAAAAATAATAAGTAAAATATAAAATAAATTACAGCTAGATAATCTCCTTCTTTCTCAACTTTTCTGTAACGAGTTTGGAGAGGATAACTAACACGATCTTTGTAACCTAAGATAGTTTCTCTAGCTTTATCCCAGGAATGAGGACCTCGCAGTCTGTACTGATATGGAAGACTGGGTCCCGTCATTAAAGCCCAAAACAATTTGGGATCCTTAAACATCATTTTTACAAGTTGTGGTTTAACTCCTATTAATGAAGCGATCTCGTCTAAGTAATTAATGTAATCAACCTGGATGGTATGGCGCTTAGAATTATAATAACGTTTTCTCATCTTTTGAAGTTGCTTCTCAATATCTTCTCTCATTTCTCTCTCTGATGGTAAAGATAATTTTTTTTTAAAAACCTGCACCACCCATCTGATTTGCATTTCACCAATAGGAAACCCTGCACCTACAGACTGAATCAATCCTATAAATGCTAGAGTAGGATGTTTCAAATTGGGAGGAAAGACGAATTTGTACAGCTCTACTAGATTATCTGTGGTATCTATAATGTTTCTTCCCAAAAAAGGAAATTTAATCTCATATCCTGTAGCAAAAATTACATGGTCATCGATTATCTGTGGTATCTATATTGTTTCTTCCCAAAAAAGGAAATTTAATCTCATATCCTGTAGCAAAAATTACATGGTCAACTTCAGTGACATGGTTTTCTCCTTCGAACACGACTCCATTTTCTTCGAATCGTTCGATGTTTCCTTTTACTGAAACCATACCACTCAAAATTCTATTTGGCAATGAATCATTTATCACTGGATGCTGTTGAAAGAATCGGTGTTTCGGCTTCAGCTGATAAGTATCGTGATTGAATCTTTTATTTAAAATTCTTTCCATATACCAGCTCGATAAACTCATAGGAACTAAATTGAAAAACATGTTGAAAAAGCGAGTTGTAAACTGATCGTCGTTGGGTTCTCCATATTCTGAAACTCTGCACATCACCCAGCAACCTCTCCTAGTACTTAGATATACCTAAAAATAAACAACTTTCACTGTAATTATTAAAAAAAACTTATTTTCAAATATTGTCTAAAATTACAATAAATTTACAATATCGAACAATAACTTTATCTCATAATTATATATGGTTATAATAATATCTTTATAGAACTCTGGCTATAATTATCATTTATGAAATATTATCATACTATCGAGAATAAGCTCTCAATTACTATTTAGCTATTTCCAAGAGTGAAATTATGGCATTTCATAATAACTATCATAATATGTTATACATGTACATTTTATATCATATTATGATAGTTATATGAATACCCACAAATATTTTGCTTTCTTGTAGACAAGGCATACAAACATGTGACGTTTCTTATTTTACCATAAATACTAAATAATAATTTACTTAGGTCAGGGGTTCTTAAACTTCTGATGACTCCAGACCCCCAATGTATTGTCCAATATGGTCGCTACCCCTTGAATCTCGAACTTATCACCACCATTTCTGATAATAATTGCCAATATGACTTCAAAATATATCAACAACTTGAATTTACTGTACTTTAGATATGCTTAGCTAGGAAGAGAACATGAAATAAAATCATAAGCATTGATAACTTTAATATATTTATTTACAAAAAGCAAAATTAGAAAATGAGAAATGGCAAGTATACAAACAGCTACAAGTATTTTACAATATAACTTTGATTCATCTATTTCAGATTATAAACCAATACTTTTACTTTGTACAGGTGAGTATTACACAGAAGAAGAAAAAAAATTTAAATATGTGCAACATTTTTCAATATCTGGATTACATAACACAGACTTTTATTAATCTACTGAGATATTTGCTGTTGTTTTTATCAATCAAAGCATGGAATCGGGGTAGAGTTACTGACAAAGCTACTGACATGTCTTCTAACACATGAAGTCGATTTCTCCACTTTGATTTCAAGTTTAAATGCGAAAATCTTTCATAACTAAGTTTTTTCTGTTTCACAGAAATACGTAGTTATGAAGGGAACAAAATATTCATTGACCTCATTGCCAAGCATGAATAAGCTGGGATTTGCTCACACCAAAACTGCTTGATATCCATCGAAATTGAATGAAAAAATGAAAGAATGATCCTTTCGAAATTAGTTTTCATTCTTGGGTTTTCTTGGAAATCAATGAAATAATCCTTTGCTGAATTATCATCATCCCTCAATCTCGATAAATCAAACAAGGAACGGTTTTCTATCCAAACGGATTCTATTGTAAGATCATCAATATCTGAAAAGTATCCCTCAATATTTATAATTGGAACTTACAAATAATTCTTGACTTCTTGAAGTGTTTTTAAAGCTAGTGTTTGACCATCTCCAATAAGGATATTGTCAAGGATTGGAAAGTTTGGTAGGTTTCCGCTTTCGTACATGGCGACTTCAGGTAATCAATTTCTTTTAAATGTGACAACTTTCCCCTGTAATGAATAATGTCCACATTCCTTCCCTGCAATGATATGTTCAAATAATTGAAGAGACTGAAAATATCAGCCAAAATATCCCAGGTTAACAATAAAATGTTCATCTTTAGAATGATCGGCTAGTGGGGGATTGTTGATGCATAATGAATTCGAGTATTTCATTCTGAAGTTCTACTACACGCTCGAAAACATGGCCACGAATCAGACAACGTACTTCTCTGTCTGTTCGCTTCAATTTCATCACAGAATTATTGAAATAATCGATACTCAATGCACTTCCACGAATAAAGCTGACTGTGTGCACAACTGTTCCTATCACTTCTTTAAGTTTCATTACAATGTTTTGAATCCAGAGCTTGGCGATGTAGAACACAGTGGCTGGTGAGCATATGTGAACTTTCTCTTTGTCTACAGCAATGAATCAAAATTTTTTGCCAATCATGGTAGGAGTTTCATCCGTACAAATAGACCCAATCAAATCCCACGCCTACTCATGGCGATCAAAGAACGATTGGATCATCTTTAATACGTCAACTGTTTTGGTTATTTTTTCGAGTCGTTCACAGAATAAAAACTTTACCTTGATGTTTTTCATACACATAGCGTACATATATTGACTGTAGTTTGAAACGTCAGTTGATTAATCGATCTGCATGCTGATTTTTGCTCGACTTTGTTTATCTAGCTGACAACTTGGGTTATTATGTCCTGACTCATGTCTAATTCTCTGGTGTACAATGTCGTTGGACAAAGACATCTGATTCAATTGCTTAGCGGCATCCTCTCCCAGCACGATTTTTGCCATCTCCAATGTTTCACACTCCCAATCTTTTCTTTGACAATCATATTCGAAACTTTTTAGGAGGCTTCCAAAAGAGGTTTTCCAGAAGCAGCAAACCGATATGATGAAATAATTTCTTCTTGATTATAACGAGCTCTACTCAATTTAAAAGCATCAATCGATGTACCAACATGTTTACTGTGTTTGCTTTCGAGATGTTCCCTCAATCCTGATGCCTTCAGATTTCCATTGCTCATTACCAAATTGCAAATCACGTACGGGGTCTTCTTAAATACACGCTTGTTCAGTAAATACATACGAATTAAATTTAAATATTAAAATTAAAACGTAAATTTAAATTTAAAATTAAAGTTATAATAAATACACAGATAAATAATTAAATAAAGCATTTTCAGGAAATACCAAATGTTCATGAAGATTCTATCGCGTACCATTCTCATACTATCCAAGTATAAATAAATACATTAAATAAAATAAATACCAGTATCCAAAGACCGAGTCCCATACCCCAATCATTTGGTTTCCATATCCCAAGAGATATGGATACCCATGTTAAGAACCCCTAGCTTAGATAAATTGGACTAACGTAAAATTCGATATCTGAAAGTTATCGGGAACGAAACACTAATTCTGAAAGTTCATTGAAATTTATACTATATTTTTCTTAACTTCAAAGATCTTCAATTGATTTTAATTTGCTGAAAATATCGGAATAAAAACTGTTGCCTTAAAGTCACATGTACGTATTAATAAAATATTCCAATGAATTTCATAAAAATTTACAAATTGGTTCAAAATTAATAGCATGTGAACAGTTTTCGAATTTCAAGTCTCAATATCCTTTGGAAAGTAAGCTAAAATAAATGAGATTTGCATCACACAGATTCCTAATAAAAATTTGGTTCGCTCATACTTCATTAACTTATACGTTAGACATAACAAAAATCAATAAAATTCAACTTACTTTATTAGCTACGCTACTTGTTTCCACAGCAGCATCTGTAGCAGAATTTCCTGCTCCAATAACCATTACTTTCTTATCCCGAAAATCATCCATTTTTTTATAACTATGAGTGTGAATAATACTTCCCTTGAAATTTTCCTGGCCTGGAAATTTAGGCATATTGGGAAATACGTGATGTCCAGTGCATACCATTACTGCATCGACACTATCTTCAACTTCTTTTCCCGTCTTAAGATTTAGAGCTGTGACTTTCCATTTTCCAGTTAAATCGTAGTCATCGGTTTGAATAACTCTCTCTACTCGATGATGAAACTTGATATGTGGAATTAAATCGAACTTTTCGGCAAATAATTGAAAATACTTGAGCATCATCGTATTATGCATATAATTAGGAAACTCTTTAGGAGGAGGGAAGTCGCTGATAGCTGACAATTCTTTACTTGTGTTGATAATGGTCGATTTAATAGCTGACAATTCTTTACTCGTGTTGATAATGGTCGATTTTGTAACAGAAGCTAAGCCTTCTTCGTCACTGTCTCGATATCTCCATAATCCACCAATATTATCACTTCTTTCATAACAGATTACGTCCAGATTTTCTTCTTTGCAAGATTTGATGGATCCTAGACCAGCTGGACCACCTCCAATAACAGCGACACGCATGTTTGATTAGAATGATTATACAACTGTAAATAAACATTTGAATATAACTTTTAGTATAGAATTTAGAAGTTCATGTTATTACGAAAGTATATATAAAGCATATAAATACAGTGAAACCTGTTAAAGTGACAACCCTTTCGGACTGACCTGACTAGTCACTTTCACAGATGATCAGTACACACAATAGTGATTGTCCCCCTTTCCTCAAAAGAAAACCACAGATTAATTCAAAGTGTAAATTTATATTAATTAAAATCATCAACTTGCAATCAATCGAAACTGACGACATATAACATATATCACTTTCTGACGAACAAAGTCATATAGCAAGCATATACTGTATTACAATTAATACTAACCTGTATATTAGCATTTAATATA
The DNA here is from genome assembly GCA_000484575.1 of Olivierus martensii. NCBI lineage: Eukaryota > Metazoa > Arthropoda > Arachnida > Scorpiones > Buthidae > Olivierus > Olivierus martensii. The sequence goes on from AYEL01052624.1 coordinate 38,023, forward strand.
GTGAAACTTAAAATACTGTAGAAAGGTACATATACAGTTTTAGTATATTATTTATTTTTTAATATCCTGGTTTAATAGACAATGTTATAACAACAAAAATTCTAATGGGAATGCTAATTCTTAGAATTTTATTTAAAAATGGAAAAATTCAAAAGAAAAATACAGTAATTCTTTCATGAAATTTATCTTCTTGGTCACTTTTAGCAGGTTAGAATTTCTTAAAATTAATTGAGTGGTCAATATACACAGTAGACATATGTTCACTATACGGAACAAAAAATATCATTACATCCTATGGGAAAAAAACAGAATTTGAAATTTGGTCTCTAGCCAGGTGAGCACTGTATCAAGGTGGTCATTTTAACAGGTTTTACTGTAATTTCATTTGTTAGTTGCATAGTGTGTGATAAGAAATATCTAATTTTCACCAAAGAATTCCTAATTTATTCTGAATTTCTATTCTTAGATATTTTTAAGATATTCGACACAGCACATTTATCCCAATCTTACAGGTAATAGTTTATTTTATCATGAGTGTGGATCACCGATAAAAGTTTATTATTATTCTTAATGCCGAATTAGCTTCGTAAAAACTTCAAATAATCTAATTTAATCGTTGAAAATTTATCTCTAAGATATTTCGTCTGTTTTAATTTATTAAGCTCTTTATCGATTTGCATTGAAAAATATTCACGAAATATACGAGGTAGAATAGTTATAAATCATCAACTAACTTCATACTGTCAATGAGTGATAGATTTTAACAAACGATAATTATTTAATAATTCTCAAAATTACTTCAACAAATAAGTATAGATATGGAATTTCATCACGTATCCAGTAGATTTACTTTCAAAGCATAGCAAATTCAGAATTTATTCGATAAGATGAGTGGTAAAGGGTGTCAGAAAAAGAGTAAAGAAATACTTTCACCTCGAAGCGATCAGTTGCGTCGCGCCGCAAACTATAGCACCGCCTATCACAAACCGATTAACCTGATCAAAGTTTACTACTTCTCTTGTGTAGTTAGCAAACAATAATAAATAACCTTAAATGTTATCTTATTATAACACGCTATCGCAGTATCTTGTCTGATCGTTTAGAAGTGAAGTAAATTTTTCGGAAAAAATAATTACCACGTTTTCAATTGGATTGATATCTTTGTCTGTTTCGGAGAGTTTTGAGAAATTTTTGATACTTTAAAGTTTCAAAAATTCCTCAAAAATTTCTTCCTGAAAGAGAAATTAGGATTTTCCATTTATTATCTACTTTTTAACTTTGTTTACATCAAACTTTATATTTTAAGATTAACTTTAGATAATATAGTTAAAATTTCTTAATTTTCTTATGCTTCAATTAAAAGATTTTTTAAAAAAATTGTATTATTTACAGTCCAAAATGCTTAGTATCGAGAATGTTTCAAATATTCGATAACTGAGAAAAATTTAGCATCAGACATTTTGAAATTTTTAATGATATATGAACAGAAAAGTAATAAAATTTCTTTTATTGTCAGTCTTGACAGTGTACTGAATCACGATAGTATGCCACCTGTTGATCTCACACTATTGCACCATTTTTCATGGCACTAATAGTGAGCCAAAGTCCTATCCTAATGCGCTTCCTATTGTCAAAACGAAGCTACGGATTTTGAAATAAAAGACGTGATACACCGCACGCGATGCGAAGCGTATCGACGCAAACCCAAAATGAAAGAAAATATCGCAACTTCTCGCTTCGCATTGCATCGCATCTCAGCCTGTTTATTTTGTAGCTGCGTTATTTCTGATATTTTCAAGGATTCGTTGATAGAGGTAGCTTGCAGAACGATGTTGATTTGTTGATACATTATTTCAAAGAATGTGAAGATGGCTTTATCGATTCATCAAATCAAAATAGCGCTGAAGAAAAAAAGAAGAAAGTGTACACAACTTTTCTTGCACGTCTAACACAAATTCAATATCAGAATCTAATCACACGATTCAACTTCCTCCATTTTTCATGTCTATGAAATCTTCGCTTCTATTGGCAGAATGCTTCCTTCATCAGAATCCAAATCGCGCGATTCGACTTCCTTCATTTTCCATGTGTACGAGACCTTCGCTTCTGTTTGCAGAATGCTTCCTTCGAATCTTACCGCACCATATTGTACGGACGTATTGAATGACAAAGTTCAACTTTTTTTTCATTTCATCTCGCATGGCAACGGAACTAACGCGTGCAGCAATAAGAGAAAGGCTGGTCTATGATACATTGTACGCGCGCATCCGCGCCGCGTTGCTTTCTAACTCTTCGCTTCGCATCGCATTCAGTGTGTCACTGACATTACGGTTTTAGGATGCTCATCAAGTATTACTTTTCAGTAAATTGATAATGAATAAACCAAACGAATTTTACATAAAAACATGAAAGTAACAAACGTGAATAAAATTGAATAATGAAAAAATTTCATGCATTCTGTCAGCTAAAATATTTTAACACATTATTTTTATATGCATTAAAATATTTACATGACCAATGCATACTTATGGCAAAAAATAATCTTTGATTTCCTCCGATAAATCCCAATTCTTTTAATTATCGAAATTAAATTTTAATAAACAAGCACATATCTAAATCTTAAATTACATTCGAAACTATGCAATACAATTATTCACCGAATTCATCCCAAAAGACAATTTCGTTTAATATTTGCTCAAATTATTAACTAAATTTATGATATTAATCAATGAAGGGAAATTGTTACTGACCTATTCTGATGTTTCCAGCCTGACAAATTCTGATGTATTACTGAACTCTTATCAGTTAGATGTGTTACAAGTGCAAAAGTCATTATAAAGTTCAATATGCAACGGAAAAATTATTTCTGTTATCGTGAAAGATGTAAATTTTAAATAGAAACACTTTCTTAATTGAATTTCCTCAACTTGGAGCTAAATTTAATGTCAAAAATAATTTTTGTCATAATTATTGTAATGATTAATAATTTATACATTATATTAAAAAATTATTTTCTAAAGCAAAATTAAAAATATATTAATAAATAATTTTTGTTGAGATATTTTCTGCATTAAGTTACAATATTGTTGAGTGTCGCTAGTTTTTTCCATTTTTACACCTCCTTCCCAATCACAGAGATTATTAATGGGCGGAGCCAGTTCCAATCACGATTTGCATCCACACTTGTGGTTGGAACTGACGTGGGTTTTGGAAGGACGAAGATCGCCAAGCTGGGCCTGGAAACCCAAAAATTTTTCGATTCGGCCAAACATCCGCAGTTTCGTTAGTTTGTCAGGGGGATTGGCCGCGTGGAAACGCTTCGGCTTTCCACTCTGGAGGACTCGGGTTCGAGTCTCGCTTTCTGAAAGATCCTTTAATTCTTTTGAAATTTATCAGAGGTATGATATCTCTAGATCAGCGTTTCTCAAAGAAAATTTTTATGTGGTCACATTGGAGGCCACGAGAATTTGCTGGTGGCCCAATCTCCTTGTGATGGACTCACTGATCCGAAAGTCGCAGGTTGGCAACTGATGCTGACCATCTCAAAAAACGAAATTAATTGCTAGTCGAATACCTTTAGATTTTCTAGGAAAGGACTAAAAGTCAATTTTTCAGTCGGCCGGATTGGCCGCTTGGAAACGCTTCAGCTTTCCACTCTGGAGGACCAGGGTTCGAATCCCACACCTTAAAAATATTTATCATGGGATCCGGGCCCGGCCCGTCGATCCCCGTCCTCCACAATCCTATGGTATGAGACATAATTCCTGGTAAGTTATTAATTTAGATGATGAAGAATGATGTAAAATATGAAAATAAATATTTCTTAAACAATTAGTATTTTTATATTTCAAAAGAAAAAGTCTTTTAAGTAGAAAAACTTTAATCATATTAAAGTTTTTGTCCTTTCTAAATTGAAGAACTTGTACTATATATAATTAAATAGAGTTTAACGTGATGAATTATAGTTTTATCTAATTATTAAGGCTGATAACTTTATTTTTTTGTTTGATTGGTCAGTACTTATAAACAAATGATAAAATTAGGTTAAAGTATAGTTAAATAGGATCTATAACTTCTCATACTTTTCTTGAGACTTACATACAATTATTTATGTTACAAAGTCAAACTTATCATGAACTGCAAATTTAAAATAGCATTAATTCAGCATTAGACTTATAAAAATTGCAGAAATACAAATTTTATAACAACAGCAAACTTGTCATCATTAACACTTTAAATTTTGCAATGTTTTTTTTAAACTGTATGTAAAATTAAATTCTACAGTATTTGTTGTAGTGAGTTTAATACCACTAGCCCAAATGTGTTCCTAACATTAAATTTAATTACAATAAAATTAATTTAAACAAAATATTAATGCAGGTTTATATTTTTAGAGTGAATTTAAATTATATTTAGTATCGTTGGAGCCAATTTATATCTTCGTTCGCAACTTTTATATAGTTATAAAAACATTTTTTTTCTACGGATACATCGTAAATTTGGAAAATTTTTACTTCCAGAGTGAAATTTATCATAAAACAAATAATAAAATTACCATATTTCGTGTATGAATCATAATATAAACAGAAATTCGAAATCCTCGAGGTAATACTCATACTCATCATCGTCATCATCCATTACAAACAATTCCGTGTCGTATTTGACGAAATTTACCTCTCAGCACGTCGATAAAATTTAATTTATCGATTTATTCAATCAACAATTTACAAAATCTAAAATATAGACAAGAAGATTAGTTAATCGGATGAACTTTTGACCTCGCAACATTTCCTGGTAAACTTCGACCACTACGAATATATTCGCGTTTAAATATAATTAAAAAGAATCATGGTTTACTTATAGTACTAATTTATAAATGTTATTACCTGTAAAACAAAATATTCTTTAATTTAATAGTTAAATCCTTATTCTTTCCGATTGAACTGCTAAAGGTTAGAGTTCACGACCTCCAACCGAACATACGCAAATAAGAGCTCGACGATCATTGGTCTATTTTGTGTCTACGTCATCGATGGTCGGAGCGTAGTCGATGCATCTGTTGTAAATCGAAAGATAAATTTTCGTTATTTAAGTTTTTTCCCTATTGAACTACGTCATCGATGGTCGGAGCGTAGACGATGCATCTGTTGTAAATCGAAAGATAAATTTTCGTTATTTAAGTTTTTTCCCTATTGAGTTTTATCGATGTGATTTTTGTTATTTTAAAGTAAATGCTGTGTGTGTTTTTACTCTTTATTCTATGCGTTCGAGTTAACTGGATTAGCGATGACTAAATTTCAGGATACATCTAACAATTTTTTTTTTAAATATGGCGTCGTAATATAGAACATGGCCGACGCAAATAAATGTTTTTATAAGATGACAACTATAGTTATAAAGTTTATTGTTGCAATAATGAAGTTTTTCGTTCAAATAGGAAGAAGAACGAAATATTTTTGTAAAGAAGATTCTAATCGAACAATTTTATTACTAATCGGCTACAGATTTATTATGGCTATTATGTTCAAGAGCGTAAGTTAAATTGCAAAAAACAAAACGCTTAACTCCGTATAGTGCTTTAGAAGCTGCTCAGATCTACAATGAGATCAGCCGAGAATGGCAATGGATAGAACGGCTCGAATACATTATGGAAAAATTTTCGAGTCAGAACCAGAAATCGATCTCGGATTGTCTAGAACAGTGCTTCTCAAAGTGTGGATGGTGACCCCATATGGGATCGCGTAACAAAATTTTGGGGTCGCAAAAAATTTAGCAAATTTTTTAATTCGCATTCTTAATTTATATACCTTTATACCCAGGATGGCGAAAATATTTTCTCGGGTAAAAGGGGTCTCCAAGAGGAAAAGTTTGAGAAACGCTAGTCTAGAACTATAGATGGAAGGCCGGATTTGCCGCCTGGAAACGCTTCGGCTTTCCCACTGGAGGACCCGGGTTCGAGTCTCGGTCCCACTCCTTGAAAATTTATCATGGGGTCCGGGCCCGGCCCGTCCTTAACAATCCGGCTAACCCCTCCGCAGAGGTGGGCAGGCTGTGGAAGGGCTTGTTTCGCCCTGCCACTTAGTTCTCTTATTGAGTGGAAAGTGGCATCATCTGTTGACAAAAAAAGAAAAAAAAAAGAAAGACTATAGATAGAACACCAGAATTCTTCTAGATTATATCTAACTGCAGCCGGATGGCCGAAGTACTAACGCATTGGCGTACCACGCAGGAGGACCCGGGTTCGCAGTCCGAATCCGTCACGACTATAGATGGAACACCAAAATTCTTCTAGATTATATCTAACCGCAGCCGGATGGCCGAGTACTAACGCATTGGCGTACCACGCAGGAGGACCCGGGTTCGCAGTCCGAATCCGTCATCTCCTGAAAAGTTTTTCGGGGTTCTGGGCCCGGCCCGGCGATCCCCGTTTTTCACCATCCGGCCTCCTCCACGGGTGTGGGTGCAGCCCATGGTTTGAACTGGTCCAACCCCCTTGGTAATCTCCCTAATTGGAAACAGACGTAAAAGAATAAAAAAAAAAGATTATATCTAACCAAAAACATTTGGTATTATGTTTGCAATATATAGACAAATTAGTTAAATTTCAAACATTATTTAAATTAAAACAAAACATTATTTAAATATTATATTATCATTTATGTAAAAACATTATTTAAATTAATTAAAGATGTGAAATGCTTATAAATATTTTTTGGTCAAGTGATGACGTTACTTTCCACTCTTTTCGAATATTAAGTGGCTGGGACTAAAACAGGCTCCTACGATACGATGCTTCTATAGCGAACATATCCTACGATAAAATGCTCATCCTAATAGAAGGATCGTTGATCGGATGGCTACTGTGCTGTACTTCCAATCTGAAGGATCCGGATTCAATTCCTACGTTCCATGATTCCATATTTTCTAGAAGGATTCTAGGCTCGGTTAGTTAAATTCCATCCTAAACCTGACGAACTAACATCATCAGAAATGTGGCAACTCGTCGTGGACTTGGAATGTTCCGCTGTTAAGTAACAACGAAACATTCCAGGAAAGATGGAAAACGGCATAAAGCCATATAGAAAAAGTGGAAAAATCAGACATTCCATGATTCCATATTATCTAGAAGGATTCTAGGCTCGGTTTGTTAAATTCCATCCTAAACCTGACGAACTAACATCACCAGAAATGTGGATACTCGTCGTGGACTTGGAATGTTCCGCTGTTAAGTAACAACGGAACATTCCAGGAAAGATGGAAAACGGCATAAAGCCATATAGAAAAAGTGGAAAAATCAGCCAAATTGTAAATATTGATAGGCCGAGTCCGGACACTTTGAATAAATTTTCGAAGGTGTGGAATTCAAAATCAAACCAGATCCTCTGGATAGAAATTTGAAATGTTTCCTAGTAGTCAATCTGGCTGACGATTACAAATATAGTGATTTATATCTTTTTCTTTATTTCTTTTCTATGATTTTTATAATACTGCTTTTCAAAAAATAGTCACAAGTCGCGGAAGATTCCAGTGTTCACCAAGTGCCAATATTTATCGAGGGATAGCCGTCAGGCGAACAATGGATTCACTAGACCGAGCCGTCGGCCGGATTGGCCGCGTGGAAACGTTTCGGCTTTCCACTCTGGAGGACCCGGGTTCTGTCATTTCGAGCGCCTCCGACCCCCGGGATAATAAAATCGCCTCCCTACGCAAGCGTTTTCATTAGCACCATGTTGCTGTGTGCTAAACTCATACGTAGTTTAAATTGCTATTAAATTGCTCGAGATTTCGCGGACGGGCGCGTCGGCAGGCAGCGCTAGCGCGCGTGACGACCGTCAAACAGAAACGCGACTGACGACACTAGAAAATGAAACAAATTCGCTCGTCGTGCGCAGTAAGGCAGATTCACACTACGACTACGACACTGCACACGAGCAGGACAATCATAATCTTCCATTCTTTCTGGGTTTCCCTAACGTATTAATGGATTTGCCCTGGATGTGAAGATGATGTTTTGAACAACTAGCCCTATCTCGGCAAAGACTTTCAGCAATTATTTCCCCTCATACAACGATTACTATACTACACAAAACATACTTTCACACGATCTCGCTCTCTCTCATTCAGTCACTTGTACAGTCAAACACTCATTTCCACAACATTTATTCAGCGCATCATTCAGTTCACTATAGTTATAATTATTCTCGTCCTCTTGCAATCATCTACTAAAGCAAGGGGCTGTCGGCCGGATTGGCCGCGTGGAAACGCTTCAGCCAAATCGGTCGTAATGTGAACCCACCTGTAGACATTCGCCGACGTAGCCGAGAAATACGTATGCGCCGTGGAATCAGGAGGGCCGATGAGCCATATATTCCGAACATTTCCCGGTAAAACGAATTCATGGCGAGTCAGTATGGAAATGGCCTACGACCGAGAGGATCCGCCCCGCCACTTAGTACTCTTACTGAGTGGAAAGTGGCGTCATCTGTTGACAAAAAAAAAATATTCTTCCAGAGTGGAAAGTGGCGTCATCTGTTGAAAAAAAGGGACGGAGCGAAATGCTGCCGCTTAATATTCACTGAATGGAAAGCGGCATAAAGTCATACAGAAAAGGAAAAAATTATTAGCAGGATCGGCCAGATTTGCCTCGTGAAACGCTTTAGCTTTTCATCTTAGAAGATCCGTGTTGGATTCTCGGATCCATTCTTTAGAAAATTTATTCATGAGATCCGGACTCGGCCCGTCAATTACCGTTCTCAGTAATCCAGCAGATTCCTTTACAGGGATGGACAGATTATGAAAGGGATATCTCCACGCCCACCACGGGCCGCTCACAACTTTGACATGGTTAGCCATCAAAAGGAAGATTGGGTTCAATGAGCCGGTCTGGACCCGGTTGACAAAACTGGTGGTGTGGGATTAGAAATTGAACCCGGAACTTCCAAGATAGAAGCACAGTATTATACTATTATCCGCCCGATTTCCTGTAGTTGATTTTTTTGTCAACATATGACGCCATTTTCCATTCTGTCGGAATACTAAGTGACGGGGCGAAACCAAGTATGTTTTTTTGTTAACAGATGACGCCACTTTCCATTCAGGGAGAATACCGCTACAATTCGGCGCCAAAATTTACCATTTTTTTGTTAACAGATGACGCCACTTTCCATTCAGGGAGAATACTATTTTTGTTAACAGATGACGCCACTTTCCATTCAGGGAGAATACTAATATTTTTTTTTGTTAACAGATGACGCCACTTTCCATTCAGGGAAAATACTAAGTGGGGCGAAACAAGCACTTCCACAGGTTGCCACCCCTGTGGAGGGGTCAGCCGAATTGTGGAGGACGGGGATCGACAGGCCGAGCCTGAACCCTGTGATAAATACCTTCCACAGGTTGCCACCCCTGTGGAGGGGTCAGGTCAGCCGAATTGTGGAGGACGGGGATCGACAGGCCGAGCCTGAACCCCGTGATAAATATTTTCAAGGGGTAGACCCGAGATTCGAATCGGTCCTCCAGAGTGGAAAGCCGAAGCGTTTCCATGGCCAATCCGGCCGACCTGGCAGCCACATTGTAGGAACCATGTACGCTGAATCGTTCGCTGAATGCAACATTTTTTGCAACTTGTGATGTACTGTGATAAATATTTTCAAGGGATAGACCCGAGATTCGAATCGGTCCTTCAGAGTGGAAAGCCGAAGCGTTTTCATGGCCAATCCGGCCGACCTGGCAGCCACATTATAGGAACCATGTACGCTGAATCGTTCGCTGAATGCAACATTTTTTGCAACTTGTGATGTATTTTGTGTGGCCTATTGTAGAAAATTACAGACTAATTTAGAGCCTAGATCAGGAAATATAAATAAAACTAAGAAAAATTTTAGTATGACTTATACGCTTAAAATATATGCATCATTAATTTATTTCACTTTTTGTATATTAAATATAGTCAAAAATATTAAGGTTAGGTTAGGTTAGGTTAGGCTCATAGGCTCATATAGATCAAAGACATTGCGCCTAAAGAGGCAACATGGCCCTGCGCAATATTAAGGTTAGGTTAGGTTAGTTTTATTACGCCGCCATATCCTCATGGGATATTCTGTATCTGGCGGCGGCCATTTATAGCTCCCATCACAGGCTGGCCAGCACCCATGATGGGGTCAACCGGATGGTTGAAGGATGGGGTTCAACAGGCCGGGCCCGGACCCCTCCTGAAAAATTGGAGGTGTGGGACCCGGATTTGAACCCGGATCCTCCAGGGTGGTAAGCCAAAGCTTTACCACGCGGCCATCCGGCCGACTCAACAATATTAAGAATTAAGGTTTCGGGACCTAGAGATATTCATGGTTTTTCCATATTTTCGGTGATCATGCGATCCTAACCTCCTTGAATAGGCCGAATTGAACAATATTAAGAATTAAGGTTTCAGGACCTAGAGATATCCGTGGTTTTTCCATATTTTCGGTGATCATGCGATCCTAACCTCCTTGAATAGGCCGAATTGGCTGCGTGGAAATGCTTCAGCTTTCCATTTTGGAGGACCCGGGTTTTTTTTTGTTAACAGATGACGCCACTTTCCATTCAGGGAGAATACTAAGTGGCATTTTTTAGGACCCTAGGGGACCGAATTTTTATTTTATGACAATAAATATCAATAGATGGCGCTAAGCGTAATTTTTAGGACCCTAGGGGACCGAATTTTTATTTTACGACAATAAATATCAATAGATGGCGCTAAGCGTCAAAGAAAGGGGTAACAGATAACTTACCTGCATTACTATAATTGGATTTTTACAGAATTACTTAGCTAAAAGAATTATTACTGATTCAGCTAATTTTTTCACACCTTATTTAACTTTTTCATTGGATGTTTTATTTTAAAGGAAATTTTATGTAGAATTTGCAGTTAAGCCTGTTCTATTGATACATCCATAATTACGATAATGATATATTACATATCTCAAATGAAATTTGCTTATTTTATCACACAAAGAAATTATAACCATTCATCATGCTGAAAAATACCCTCTTCATGGTGGTGCAGCCCCACCCCACAAGGACCCCGGTGCCCGGGGAAGATAAAACTGGGTGCAGCCCAACGGGGAGATGAAACCGGGCCCCAAGGGCCCGGGCCCGTTGGGGTGGGCCCCTACCCGACGGGGGCTTCTTGATCCCTGGTGAGTGCAGCCCTACCCAACGGGGTCCCCCTGGGGGTTTCATATCCCCACGGACTGTGGGCCCACCGGAGAGATGAAACCAGGTCCCATGGGCGTGGGGCCCATTGGTAGTGGGGCCTCCGCGGGCCCACCCATGGAATGGGGCAGTTCGGGGCACGGCGCCCGTGGGGTGCATCCTCCACCGGCCCCCGTGCAATTACTATACATTTGAACTAACTTAATAAAATATATAGTAAATAAATTTGCAACATAAGCTATTATTATACAATATGCTGTTATATAAAGTATTATAATATTAGATCACAATAGTATATTTCTACTCATTTATATGAGCGGGGAATTTCTAGTTATTATAAACAACGAATTGTTAGATATTTACCATCGTTATTATTAACAACAAATTATTAGTTACTATTATAGGTATCTACAAAGAATTGTTAGATACTTAAGCTCATTATTGTATCTCTCTCTCTGGTTCTATAGGCCAACTTGTTTGTCATTAAGATCGACTTTATATGTTAACAATGAGTTCGCGATCTACCTAATTTCTAGTATTTATAAATATTGATTAAATTAAATCACATGAAGTACAATAATACAGTATATAGATATACAGCGCTACCTGTGATTTACATCCCTTTGTATTGGCTTAGGAATTCCCAGATTTGTGAATTATTGGAGACCCCGGTGCCCGTGGGAAGATGAAACTGGGTGTAGCCCACCAGGGAGATGAAACCAGGCCTCCATCTGACGGGGGCCTCTTGATCCCTGGTGGGGTTTCATATTCCCACGGGCTGTGGGCCCACCGGAGAGATGAAACCAGGTCCCATGGGCGTGGGGCTCATTGGTAGTGGGGTCTCCGTGGGCCCACCATTGGAGTGGGGCCGTCGGGGGCACGGCACCCGTGGGGTGCAGCCTCCACGGGCCCCCGAGCAATTACTATACATTTGAACTAATGCTGAATAAAATATATAGTTAATAAATTTGCAAGATAAGCTATTATTATACAATATGCTGTTTTATAAAGTATTATAAGATTAGATCACAATAGTATATTTCCACTCATTTATATGAGTGGGGAATTTCTAGTATTTATAAATATTGATTAAATTAAATCACATGTAGTACAATAATACAGTATATAGATATACAGCACTACCTGTGATTTACATCCCTTTGTATTGGCTTAGGAATTCCCAGATTTGTGAATTATTTTTTTAAATATGAAGAATGAAAAAAATCAAAAATATGAAAACATTAATTGCAATAAATAACTGCTGAAGGAGGATGGCATAACTGCCGAAAACGTTAGTGAAATTTTCTGTAATAAATTTTGCTTACTTTACTGATAATAGTGCTGAGTTTTTTACATTAAGCAATAAATAATGTTAAACATTCATAAAAATCATTTTAACCCTCATATGTGACTATATAATGCAATACAACTGGGTTTGTAGCAGAAATTCTGTCATTTGCTACGAAGACAGAAAAAAGAAAATAGCAGATTAAGAGGTGGAAATAGCATACTCTTTTGCTGCCATGGTTTTAAATTTAAATACTTCCATTCCGAGATTTGTTTAAGGTAGTAGTCATCTATATTAAAGCTCATATATTAACTGTCAATAATAATGAAAAAGAAAACAAATTCTTTTATCTTGTGAGGTCCTGGAGACCCCCCAAATGGCACTCCCTTGTTTTATAGAACTGTTATAAAATTATGTTAAAATTTAAATTTAAAATTAAACAAAATTTTGTTAAAAAAAATAATAATAATTAATAAAAATTAATTAATAACGAACAAGGAACTTCAAGCAGGGTAAAATTTTGTTAAAAAAAATAATAATAATAATTAATAAAAATTAATTAATAACGAACAAGGAACTTCAAGCAGGTAATGCTAGTTCCTCCTCCAAGAAGCATGGGAACTTCCTTGTCTGAGGAGAGATTAAAAACAATGAGTTCTGTGTCAAAGAAGAGGAAAAGAGTTTCAGAGATTAGTAAAAGAGACAGACTCAGAGAGATTAGAAGTCAATAATTTGTTATTAGAAGGAACACAACAACAATGTAAGCTTTGAACGATGGGAAAATAACTCATCCTGTCACGTTGGGGCAGCCGACGAAGGCGAGGGGGTGACGACAACAATGGTGATGACAAAGTGTGGAATTGTAAAAAACACAACAACGATGTAAGCTTTGAACGATGGGAAAATAACTCATCCTGTCACGTTGGGACAGCCGACGAAGGCGAGGGGGTGACGACAACAATGGTGATGACAAAGTGTGGAATTGTATTGTGTGTATTAAAACAATTGGAACTGGACAACTGTCAAACTTGTAATGGACACATTGAATATTTGAACTTTTTGTGTTAGTGTTCGAATAACATTCAAAGTTGGATTATTGATATGATGTAACATCAGTAAAAATCTCTCTCAGGTATATGGAAGTTGTGGAACTTACTCTCTCTCAACATTATATTCTCACACAAACAGTGCCAGATTAATTATATACGAGGTCCTAGGCACTAGAATTCTTTGGGGCTCTTATTAGAACAAAATGTTCTATATATATATAAGAAAGGTATAAAGAATAGACTATGCTTTTCATTAAATTATAAATATTTTATTATTAATTAAATTTTGAAATAACAACATTATATAGACAGCATCACAATTTGGAAAGAGACTACACAGTAGACTAACAAAACTATACAATAATCTATACAAGAGTATACAATGTCTTTAGAAAATTTTTTTCGGTATTTGTAAAAACAGAAATCATTGATGATGGCAGAAATTCAAATAAATAAAAATATTGTAATGAACATTTGAAAAATTATTAATTATTTCTTAATTCATTAATTAAGAAATATTGTTGACTCCATTGTGGTATATATACATATTTTATTATAATAAAATGTTCAAGAGATAACAAATTATTCTTCATATAAAAAATACATTATTATTCGTAAATTAATCAAGAACGGGGCATTTTATAGGCGTTAATATTTTGCTTTTTCTCATTTTTTAAACATTTCAGATGAAGAAAATTTCAAGGCCTATTCAAATTTCCAACTTAATGTTACAAAAATAATACTTGTTTTTAAAATGTATGACTATTTTAAATATTAAAATTCATTTAGGTTATTTATAATGAATTGGAATAATTCAAATACATAAAACATATGATGTAACATCAATAAAAATCTCTCTCAGGTATATGGAAGTTGTGGAACTTACTCTCTCTCAACATTATATTCTTAAAAAATAGATAAATTTATTGCAGTGCTCTAATCATGTAGACTACAATCCCCAAGATTCAGCTGCCAATGCTTCAGAGGGTTTACAAAAAAAATAAATAAATAAATCGCACTTTTTGAAGCACACTAATCAAATTTGGCACCGCATATATCAAGGGATGGTCTCAATTTTTTTTGTGCACTAATCAAAACCGCATTATTCAAACCCGCACTAATCAAGGGATTCTTGTATATAGATTTAGTTTGCAAATCCTTATTTTTCCTTCACTACTATATCAGATATACCAAATTTACTCTATGTCTTTGGGTCATGTCAGATAGAGGGTATATCCTTTTGAAAAATGGAAAGCATGAGAAAAGAGGGAAAGAATTCTGCAGAAGAAATATGGCATGTCAGTGGAAGAAAATACAATGCAGCTTTTTTGTTGTTTCTTATAGCATATGGATGAATTCTACTCCCAAACTCACAAAGTAATTTGTTATATCTATGGGAAAGTTTAGCTTTTCTACAAACATCAAATTTTATGAAATAGTTTAATAATTCAAAGGAAAAAAAAGAATACATAATCAAAGATATTATGAAAATACTTCATAAAATAAATTCAAATTAATTTCATTTTCTTCTTCTTTAGATGTCATCATCTAGTAAAGTAAGCAACTACCTTGGCAAATCTGTTTCTTTATTGCATAATCTATTAAATTTTTCTGTGTTTTATATTAAATATAAATAATAAGAATTGAAATAATTACCACTAAATTTGGATTATATAATGGATCTGATTCTTTTGTAAACATATCATCAAAACAAGCTTCAGTTAATACCAAACCAAGGAACTTTAAATTAGGATGAAGCTGTAAGAATGTTCTGTAAAAAAAATTAGTTTAATTAACATTATAAATTTTATTCAATCAGCAAAAATTAATTTGTTTAGACAATTAATAAAATGATTAAAAAAGAAAGACAAGAAAATATATTTTAAAAAGTGTTCATTTTATTCATTATACTATAAAAAAAGACTCAAACATAAAAAGACTGCAATTTTAAGCAGTAAATAATATTTAATTAAAAATGATCACTACATAACAAAGTTTTACAAAAAAACCAATTAAATACTGATAATCAAACCTGCTTAGTCAAATGACCTGATAAAATACAAATAAAATCATTTTATTCATTTTACAAGAGGATGTTCACCTATTGCATTAATTTTATAGACAGACAAGAAGAATTCTCCAACCATTATTTACTGGCGTAAAAAGCACAGTTATACATATAGGTTCATGAAAACAGTCTATGATAAAACTACTTAGGTTTTTAACTACTGCACATATTCCTTTGAAATGTCAGCTAATGGAAAAAGAATCACAAAATTATGTGAGAATGCCTTACAAAATGTTAGAATCTAGAACAACAAAAAGAATCACAACTAGACTAAATAATAAATTTGCAATCATAAAACATCCTACCATCTATAGTGTGCTGAGAAATGTTTTTAGCCTACTTTTCAAAAGAAATGGAGGCTTATAAGATCAGACCCATTTCTGTCTGCTGTCTGTGTCCCCTACTGATGACTTTTGAACTAATTATCCGATTGAATGCATGAAATTTCATAAAATTTGATAGTAATGTTCCATCATTAAGAACATCCTAATGCCAAAGCTTTTAATTCTATAGCATCATTTAATCCTCAGGATAGAATTTCATATTTATCAAAATTTTAGTTTATATTATTACTATCTATTAGAACTAATTATTAGTTTATATTATTACCATCTATTAAGATGGTACTAAGTGTTAATAGTATAGGGGTAACATATGGCTTACCTGATTTGAATGATGCCATATCAGGACTGTGACATCATCATCATGATGTAACAATGGATATCATCACTAAACTTGATAATTTATATCATGATAACTTAACAATAAAGCTATCACGATGATGCCATATTGCCAAGATGATATCATCATCATGATATCTATGCTGGTTAAATCAATGTTAAAATTGGACACACAAAGCTAATGGATTCCAAATGATAAAAAATAAATGACATTTTTTTTAGTTCTTTCTGGAACTGCTTGTTAAATTGCATAAATTTTCATATATGTTCAATATGATTTCCTTCAACCTTCAGATACATCTGAGATGAAGTACCATATTTCTGTGCATTTAATGTAGTAGTTTATATCAAAAATTATCATCATCAAATGATGATAATTCACTCTTACAAATGATTCAAGTTTTGGATTTTGACAGAATAAACTCTTTTCTTAAGACAATCCTAACAGGAAAATAATGATTTTGATCAGGAGATTAAAAAAAAAAAAAAAATACAAATAAATAAAAACATCTTTCCCATATTTCCACAATTTTTGAGCAACCAGTATATTATTCCATTATACTCTAATCAATACTAAACCAGGGGATTAACCATTTCAAATTACGTAGATCTACTCAGCCAAACTTCCCAACTTTGTCCGCCAGGGGAAGTTTGGCTGAGTAGATTTACGTAATATTATTCCATTTTTGGAATATTGCTTCAAGCAGTGATATAAAATATTTTATATTGAAAGACCTAGGCATATATCACAATTTGAGAGTTTAAAATTAAAATTCAATTTTTTTTATTCTATAATACAAATATATTTATAATAAATGAATTAATAAGAGAGAGAAAAAATTAGCACAAATAAAAAAAATATATTTCTACTTACTTTAAATCATCTGTATCAATATTATCTTTTCCTGATATATCTAATGAATAAAGATGAGGCAGACAAAATGGTTTACTTAACAAATCAGATATTTTATATCTGAGAGGAGAAAATAATTCCAGTGGATGATCTTTATCTTCTGACAAATCAAGATAACGAAGCTGATATAAATCACATAGTAATGGCACTACTTCATCACAATTCACAATTTTTAAATTATATAAATTTAGCGACTTCAGTCTGTCTTTGCATTTTCTTAATGGTGTGATATCTTTCACTCTAGTACTTGATATATCCAAATTCTCTAAAAGTGGCAAATCCTCTGTAATAATTTCTAATCCATGACTATTAAATTCTGTGTTGCTAACATTAAGTGTCTGTAAATTCCTAAGTTTTGAAAGTGCTACAACAACACAAAATTTTCCACTATTAGTGAAAGTACTATTAGAAACATTGAGTAATCTTAAATTATGTAATGTCCAGTCACCAAGGCATCCAATCAAATCATTGACAGTTACTTTTGATAAGCCATTCACTTCAAGTTCTGTAATTTTGTGTGATCGTAAAACACGTAACCCACGTGTTGTAATATTGCCTGCATTAAGGATTCGAACTTTTCGTAGTCTGGTAACACGAGAACCAAACAAAGTCAATATTTGATCATTTAAATGCCCTTTTTCACTAAGAATTTCCAATAATTGTTGAGATATTTCAGTGTGAAAAAAAGCATCAGGATTCCTGAAGACATATCCATAAGCACTTTCATCACTGATTTTAGAAATTGAATTATTTGACTGTCTATCACAAATAAGAGAAATGTTTTCACATACAAATTCCACACAATATTCTTGTAGAGAAGCAGGTGATTCATACATAGTGATGCAGAAGACAATTGTTTGCACACTATTATATATTTGAGCATACAAAAGGCATGATAATTATGTATTCCTGTAAAGATATTTATAAATTGGTTTTAATATATTAAAAATTTAGAAAAATAATCTTAGACTATTATTGTTTTTATAATCATTCATATAAAACCACTTGCCTTACTTGTAAATCAAAAAGCTAAAAGCACTATTAGCAAGGAGAACTTGTGACGATTATTGAGCATCTAACTAAGATATATGAACTCTTAATATTTATACCTCTTGTACACACATTGTTGACATTAGTTTACACTTAGTTTACATTAGTTTACACATTGACATTAGAAACTTTCTATTTGACTGTATTTTAAGAAATAATTCAGGGCTCCAAAAATTTTCAAAATGCATGTAATCCTTGACTTATAACTGTCTCAAATTATGATAGTGATGTCATCAAAAAATTTTATGGTTGGTCAATGCAAATCAAGGTTTAATTTTTAATCCAATGGTATAATATACAGAAATTGTCCATTTTTATTCCCAGTTCATGTAGTTTAGTGTTCTTTATGTTTGTTAAGATAATATATAGTGTCCTAGTAAACATTAGTTGTGATAAATCAATAAATTTTGGACATTTTTCATCTTATGTCTATTCTGATGACAGCAGGGTTCAAAACAAACCTTGTCCTAAGCCAAGGATTATCTGTACTATTTTTTCAAATTCAAAATATTATCTTTTGGGATTTGACTTAATCTTTTTATTATTTATTGTGTAATAAAATAACTTTGAAATACTGAAGAGATTGAGTGTATTGCCCTTGAGAAATCCCAATGGCAATACAGTGGAAAACAGCAAAAATTAATAATTTTCCAAAACTTATCATTTACTTTGAAATGATGAAAAAACAAAAGTGAGTTATTAAAAATTTTAAATATAGGAAATAACTATCAAGCACTCATCTTCTAAAAAGAGTTTCCAAATAAAATAATAATATAGTAGATTAATTCCATCAAAGGAATATTCTGCACTTTCATAGAGAATATACTCCTCAATTAATTTAATAAAATTTGATGTACATACTCATGACAATGAGTATGAACAATTATTCTGTACATGTGTATACTGTTTATTATTACAATATATAATTGACAGTATACACATGTACAGTATAATTGTTCATTGTGGCATATTCAAAAACTCAATGAGTGTCATACTATAATTAAAAAATATTTAATAACTGAATAAATTTTAAAATGAAACCCGATGATGATGATGTTAATAAGCATGATTAGTTTACACATTGTTGACATTAGTTTACACTTAGTTGACATTAGTTTACACTTAGTTGACATTAGTTTACACTTAGTTTACATTAGTTTACACATTGACATTAGAAACTTTCTATTTGACTGTATTTTAAGAAATAATTCAGGGCTCCAAAAATTTTCAAAATGCATGTAATCCTTGACTTATAACTGTCTCAAATTATGATAGTGATGTCATCAAAAAATTTTATGGTTGGTCAATGCAAATCAAGGTTTAATTTTTAATCCAATGGTATAATATACAGAAATTGTCCATTTTTATTCCCAGTTCATGTAGTTTAGTGTTCTTTATGTTTGTTAAGATAATATATAGTGTCCTAGTAAACATTAGTTGTGATAAATCAATAAATTTTGGACATTTTTCATCTTATGTCTATTCTGATGACAGCAGGGTTCAAAACAAACCTTGTCCTAAGCCAAGGATTATCTGTACTATTTTTTCAAATTCAAAATATTATCTTTTGGGATTTGACTTAATCTTTTTATTATTTATTGTGTAATAAAATAACTTTGAAATACTGAAGAGATTGAGTGTATTGCCCTTGAGAAATCCCAATGGCAATACACTCCCAGTGAAAAACAGCAAAAATTAATAATTTTCCAAAACTTATCATTTACTTTGAAATGATGAAAAAAAAGATTAAAATATATGTAAAAATTATCTTAAAAAGCATAACTTTTATATTGAATTTCATTAAAAATCTATTAAAAAGTTGCTGGTTAATCTCAAAAAATTGAATGCCAACATTTTTAAATGGTTAAATCTAGCAAGTTAGATGATGTTGCACAAGATTATCTTTAGTGGCATAACATTATTATTAAATTTCATGAAAATCTACTTAATTCAAAAGTTATTAGTAATGACACACTGACCAAACACTGCACTTTGCTTGGAAACTACATTAGAGTCAGTAGTTATCAAGGATGTATTCAGATATCTGCACATATAAAAGGGAACTAGATATCAAAGTAAAGAAAATTAATAACATTCCAAGAACCAGTAATGAATCATTTACCAAAACAACAATAATTTAAATTATTGTATCTAAAGAGGAACAGTTTAATTCTCATCTGTTGATAATGTTATCAAAATTATCTTAACACATAATATGCTGAGTTTCATTAATTAGAGTTGATTGGCTTCAATATTATAAGGTTTTAAAGAGATTTTAATATTAATATTTTCATTTATAGCATGAACTCCTTCAAATTTTTATAAAAATGATAATAGACAACTATATCTTATTCATTATCCCCAATATTCCTTCAAAGTTTGACCAAGATCAGGAAGGGGGGAATTTCTCTATGGAAATGTGTAATGTATTTCTTTAGAAAAAGTTTTCTATCCAATATTCAAGTCACAAAATGATACAAAGTTCTTATTTTGTACATTAATAATAGAAAGATAATATAAATTTTATAGATAAGTTCTTTATAATTATACTATTCTTCAAGACAATATGTAATAACAAAATTATTATATTATTATTTTAAAAACCAATTACATTGAAATTTATTATTAGTCCATTTCCCAATTATTTGAAATAATAATAATTCACTGAAATATTTTGATTAATATGTTTTTTATAAAATAATACAAATACAAAATCACATTATTAGTCATATTCATATAATTTAATTTTTTATTCATTTCAAATTTTATTTTGTATCATATTTAAATATTCAAAGAAAAATTTTTAATTATAATAATTATTACAAAAAATCGCTTTTACAAAACTAGAACCTGCATGTTTGCTACTATACAGAACGCTTTTAGACAATCTGCCAGATGAAGAAACATCTGGCAGATTCTCTAACATTGGCAGAATTATTGCGAAATTTTTAATTAAAATAAATTATACATTTTATTAGAGTAAAATTGATTGCCTATTATCAAGAGCTTTAAAAATTTTAGTCCAGAATAAAGTGAACAAGTGCTAATCATCTTATTTAATCAAAACAATGAATCTTGTTATCAACAAGTCAAAACAAGTTTTAATGCAATATTTAAGTAAATATTGAAAAAAATCATTATTATTTTAGAAATTGTTTTTAAAATAATATAAAATAATTTAAAAAGTTCAATAAAAATTGATTAAAACCTGTGAGAAAATGATAAGAAAATCTAGATAGATATCTTCAATGTTTAAGATATAAATACTTGGTAATATTTTAAAATTTTCTATGAATTGAATAATTAAAGAATTTTATTGATTAAATAATTGAATTTCAATCTTTAGTATGCAACTGCTTAAACTCTTAAATAACTACAATAATTCAGCACTATCTTGCAGTAAAAACTCTTTATTTTAAAAGCCCTTCGCTAACGTTTTCGGTTGTACACCATCTTCAGGCATCATCTTAAAAGCCATGTTGGGTTCCTATGGTTATACAAGAGCATTCCTGTGGCAAGTTTTGAAAAAAGCGAGGAAGAAGCTCTCTAGTAGTACTAATGCAATGCAACCACAAGATGATAACCAACAAGAATTTTTCCCTCTCCCTTACCATTTAAAAGACATGAATGTCGTAAGAAGAATAGCAAAAAGCAGAAAAAAGAAGATCGTACCAGAAAGGTCAGCCACCGTTTTTAATGTAATTAGAAATGAAAAGGACCCCATACAAAAGCTTCAGCGTAAAGGTGTTTATAGAATCCCAATTGAGGACAGGGAAAGAAACGGTGAAATGACAGCCTACATAGGTGTAATTGAAATTTATAATATATCCTGACATCTAACATATTCAAAGATTTGGCACTATCTCAATTCTGACTATTCTGAAATTTTATCGTACTTTATTGGTACTTTATCATGGACTTTACTGGTCAGAGCAGATTCGTAGCTGTGCACAAACTCTATTAATAAAACAATTATTATATTAAAAATAACTGATACAAAATAATTGATTCATTTAAAAGTTTGTTTCATTAGATTAAACATTTTCCAATAGAATAAAAAGCTATCATCATAGGTCAAATCTGTTTATGATAAAAAATATGTAATTATATTAGAGATTATATAGATTAGATAGCTTTTTATTCTATTGGAAAATGTTTAATCATCATAGGTCAAATCTGTTTATGATAAAAAATATGTAATTATATTAGAGATTATATACATTCAGAATAATTTATAATCATTGTTTCAGGAAGTTAAATAACTTTATCATAGCTACAAATATTTTTGAAAACTGCAATATATAGATTATGAATAGTTATATATCAGACACATTTAATATAATTTTGTTTTTATATAAAATCTGTGGTATAGGAAATAAATTTGATATTATAATATATCTGATACAATCAATGAAAAGAATATGTAAAAAAAAAACAAAAACAATCAATTATTCACATCATTAAATTATCATTAAAGTCATTTGAATTATAGAATTTTTTTGCCAAAACAAATTGAAAACCCAGCATGCAAGAAAAACTGATTAATCTATAAATTAGATATTATTATATAGAACAAAATATAATCATTAATTTAAATAATTTATAGTGGATGATTGATCATTGATAAAATCATTTCTTAGTAAAACCAAAAATTATCTTTGCAAATCAAAAAGTGGTATACACAACATAATTTATTAAAGTAAAATTCATAAAACAAATGTTCATAAATTGAGGGATATCAGTATAGTTATTTATAGAATTGTCTATAAATATTTTGAACAACAATCATCTATCTTCTATATTATAATTAGTCAAACGTGGCTGGCTGGAGTCCCTTTTTCGGACGAACCACTGTACCGATTTCTATAAATAGGGTATCGTTAGAAAGGTCTAATTTTCGGATGTCTGCATCAACAGATTTTTTTTTTATTTGGACATTTTTTAGGGCCCTAGGGGCCGAATTTTTATTTTATGACAATAAATATCAATAGATGGCGCTAAGTGTCAAAGAAAGGGGCAACAGATAACTTACCTGCATTACTATTATTGGATTTTTACAGAATTACTTAGCTAAAAGAATTATTACTGATTATGATACAGGATACTGTTCAGCTAACCTTTTCACACCTTATTTAACCTTTTCATTGGATGTTTTATTTTAAAGGAAATTTTATGTTGAATTTGCAGTTAAGCCTGTTCTACATCCATAATCACAATTGTGATATATTACATATCTCAAATGAAATTTGCTTATTTTATCACAAAAAAATTATAACCATTCATCATGCTGTAAACTACCCTCTTCACGAGGGTGCAGCCCCACCCCACGGGGACCCCACTGCCCGTGGGAAGATGAAACTGGGTGCAGCCCACCAGGGAGATGAAACCAGGCCTCCATCCGACGGGGGCCTCTTGATCCCGGGTGGGGTTTCATATTCCCACGGGCTGTGGGCCCACCGGAGAGATGAAACCAGGTCCCATGGGCGTGGGGCCCATTGGTAGTGGGGTCTCCGTGGGCCCACCCTTGGAGTGGGGCCGTCGGGGGCACGGCGCCCGTGGGGTGCAGCCTCCACGGGCC